>JAVQJD010083287.1:0-16152 GCA_036023655.1 Nannoperca australis | reverse complement strand
TTTGCTCTGACGTGCACTGTGAGCTGTAAGGTCTTATATAGACAGGTGTGTGCCTTTCCTAATCAAGTCCAATCAGTTAAATTAAACACAGCTGGACTCCAATGAAGGCGTAAAACCATCTCAAGGAGGATCAGAAGAAATGGACAGCATGTGAGTTAAATATGAGTGTCACAGCAAAGGGTCTGAATACTCATGACCATGTGATATTTCAGTCTTTCTTTTTTAATAACTTTGCAAAAAAATTCTACATTTCTGTTTTTTTCTGTCCAGATGGGGTGCTGAGTGACATTAAGGAGGAATAAAATGAACTTTTTCGATTTTAGCAAATGGCTGCAATAAAACAAAGAGTGAAAAATTTAAAGGGGTCTGAATACTTTCCGTACCCACTGTATGTTCCAAACCCTACCTGTAGCTATGAGCTTGGCATAAAGAACGAGATCATGAATGCAAGTGGCCCCAATCAGTTTCCCTGTGGCTGGGCTCACCCTAGAGACCCTAGCTCAGACATCCAGATGGGGCTTGGAGTAGAACCCCTGCTTCTTCATGTTGATAGGTGCTAGTTGATGTGATTTGGGCATATCGTCCAGATGCCTCCTCCACAACTTGTTATGTCCAACTGGGAGGAGACGTTGCGGCAGACCTATAACAGGCCAGGGGAATTACATATAATCTGGCCTGAAATTGTTTTATGATCCTCCATGAAGAGTTGTGACATGGCAGGGAAGAAGTACACATGGGCTACTTTACTTAGCCTGCTGTCTCTGTGACCAAGACTCAGATCAATGGCAGAAAATGGATGGATGTTTTCTGAGGATCACATGGTAATACAGCAAACCACAGCCACAAGTTTTTTAAAAAGGCAACCATCATCATTTCCATTGTCATGAACATGTTTTTATTGGTTGCCCTTGTGCTTACACTGGAAACAATGATGGCAACCACACATTGTCTGAAAGTTTAGTTCTCTATTGTTGTAAGGGCAGAGTGCAAAAAAACTAATGCTTGGGAGTGCTTGATTTCTTTAAGTAAAACATAAGGTTTAGCCCCCCTTACCACCCCAACAATTTCCCAACAGTCCCTCTTGAAAAGGTATTGATTGATTTCTTAAGGAGAGTAAGGGACCAACTGGAGAGACAGGTGGCAGAAATGCACAGTTGTAGTAAGGAAGTGGTGAAAGGCAGTAATGCATTTGTATATTGAAATGTGATACATATCATTTCCAAAAGCACCAATTGTTTGTAATTGCTAGTAACACACTAGCAGCAATTTGTAGTGCATTAAATTGCCTGTCCACCCTGTTATAGATTTGCTTTTCAGTAATGTTTACTATGCTGAACATTGTATTTGCAAGCATAGTGCTCAAGAAATTGTACTTACCATGTTGACAGCCAATTTATGTGCAGTAAAAAGTGTGTTTTCTCACAATGTTCCAATGGTTTAATTCTGCTGGCTGCCACCCCACTGAATGCTGTTGCCAGTGAGCACGCTCACACTGAGCTGATTGGTAGCTGACTTGGTATTCAGTGTCTGTTATTGCTACTTCAAATATGTTTGTTGCTCCAAATTGCTTCTATGGTTTTGGCATTTTTTGTGTTTCTTAGCACTGCTCACAATGAACCGAGTTTCAAGTCAGCTTGCTATACAGTTGCTACTCCGCTGAGCATTTACAATCCATGGCTGTACTGTTATGTTGCAGGTAAATTCGCTACAGTCCATTTGTTCTATTTTTATGACTGTGGATGGCTAAACTATACTTCATTCACAAACTTACAAATTCAACATGCTTGCTCTGTCTTGCTAGTAAGGCACATTTATGCATGTTTAATTCAGTTCAGTTTAGTTTTCTTTATATATCGCCATATGATAACAAAGATATCGCAGGGCCCTTTTTCGTATCTTAATATTCTTATACTCTTAATACTACTATTTCCCTTGTGTCCAGACGCTGTCCAGTATCTTGCCACATGTTAATTTTGGAGGCAGCACACTGGCAGTCTTAATTGACAATGGCTTCAGAAGACTTCTTCACAGAAGATTGTTACATTCAATTTGTGTCTCAATTCAGGGGCTGCTCCCCCACCCCCCCAAAAAAGGATAAACAGGATTCCATTCCCATTCCATATCCCTGAAATAACTTTGTTATGATATGGCGCTTAAAATAAAATTGAATTGAATTGAATTTCCCACTCCTAGCCTACCAGGGAATTAAACCAGTGAGTTTAGGCAGTCCTCATTAAGGTTAACCAAGGACATTAAATTTCAAAATGTGGACAGTTTAATGATACATATTGTGAAAGTAAAATGATTAGTAGTTATTCATTTTAATAGCAGGTGTGGAACCATGCAGTAGTTTTATGTGGCACAGCTTTGTTAACTCAGGATATATTCATTTGTGATATGTAATTTTAGAGTCGAATATTTGCCCTGCATGGAAGTGCTGTCAGTAGCTTGTCTTCAAATTTCAAGTTTCAAGTTTCCATATCACATGTGTAGTAGCTAATAAGCCATGATTGGCTTTCAAACTCTAGTTGTGATGTCACAAAATCATCTCATATGTACACACCTTAAACTCAGATTTAAAGTGAACACAAATACATTTTTCTTATTGAATGTGAAGGAAGATGAATGTGAAAACAGCCTTCTAGTGTCAAACTCTGCACACACTGTATATTATTCTGAACAGTGGAGCTCAAACATCCAAATAATGTAAAAAGAAGACACATTTTTTGAGTACGAAAGGTACCAGCAGGATAGTTTATGGCTGGGTCTGTTGGTTTTGGAAAACTATATGATAAATGTGTATTTATATGTTTTTTTGTGATTGACTTATAAAACGGCACTGGTTTTCACCCTCTGGCCACTTGTCTCACCTAAACTCTGAAGAAAAACTACAGTTACAATAATAAAGTAAATGCCTGTATGTTACGCTTCCACAGCTCCTGCTCAGTGAAACCTCAGTTTAATTAATTTATTCATGGCTGGAAATAACATAAGTAACCTAATAACTAGTAAATTTCAGTTTCACAGCTGCAGAAACATGTAATGAACAGAAGTAACAGCTAATAAATGCAATAAATTAGATAAAAAATACTAAAAGTACTAACAAATATTAAAGATTATGGCATCAAAATAGTATTAGATGTATAAAATAGTACAAAAAATGTGGTACGGTATAATAAAGTCTGAGGGGTGACTATCTTGTGACTGGGGTCATTACAACAGGCAAGATTCTGTGTGGGAAATAAACCTTAAACCAAGTCACTACAGTAGTTAGTATTCTGACTCAAGAGTCTGTATTAATGCATTAACATGTCTGCAGGATTGAGAGTTCATTGTAGTACAGTGGCAGTTAGAGGCTGTGACAATAACAGGACCTCAATCCAGACTTAATCCTTAAAAGCTGCAGTGTACCAATGTGTCTCAATTTCCTGCCTCTGAATGGTACGATAATTCTATGTGACAGCTGTTTTGTCTTGATAGATCCCACAGAGAGTTTGTTACTGACTGTTTATCTGATTCCTCCAGTCACCTGTGCTAAAGACAATCACCATCTCAGACATCACCAACTCCCTGAGAGGAAGTGTGACCTACAAGGACATTCCCTTAGTTCACACTGAGACCAAGACCATCACATACGAGTCAGCACAGGTGAGGGGAATTATGGGAATTGCACACAAAAAAATTTATTTCACGAAACTGCAGGCCTTGATAAAATATAATTATAAGTCTAAATTGCCACACCTTGTATGCAATGCAGAGATATTCTTAAAGCTGTGCTAGTATATGTTGACATATGTCCACTGTAGAGGACTCTCCCAGGCTAAAATTCTGGCACTCATCTGATCTCTGCCAGTTTGTCTAATCTTGGGCCAATCCCTAGGCTAGGACATTACACTTTTTTTTTCCAATGATGGTTTATTTTAGTTCTTAGAGATGGTCATATATTATGTCCAAAATTTTAAACAATAAAGGGCTGTGAGGACCGTGCTTTGGCACAGGAGGCCAAGCGGAACGACGACTAATCACAGTTTTTGACGGTTCGATGCCCAGCTTCTCTTGTCCACATGTCAAAGTGTCCTTGGGCATGACACTGAACCCCAAATCGCTCCTAATGGTCAGACCCGCACCTTGTATGGTAGCTCACTGCCATTGGTGTGAGTGGTAGTAGGTAAATGAGAGGGACATTGGATACAAGTTCTAGACAAGTGCAGCCATACATGGATACAATTTACATTGAACCTGCTGATACAATATCTGAGATTCTGTGCCAATACCAAGCAGTACTTTTTTGATACCTTACTTTGAGAAATCCTAACATGTTTTTCTCATTGACTTAAAAGCCAAAGTTTTCAAATATTAAAGTAGTTTAAACACAAACAGTAATATGAAAAAAATGTCAAGACAAGAATATTACCAATTTGAACTGACATGCAATGCCAGTTTAGGGAACATTTTGGTTGTCAACTAAATGTTCTGAGGATCTATACCCAGTTCAAGTAGTTCTCAGTTCAGTTCTTAGTAGTATTAAAATGTGTTTAAATGTTTTACAGTTACACACATTACACATTACAAATCATACATACAAATAATATTTTAGACATAATTGTGCATGTGGATGGATTAATTTGAGGTTCTTTTGTAACACTTCAAAGGTGTCTCTCCCACAGCCGGTGGACAGCCTGGCAGAGAGGGACTCAGGAGTGCTGCTGAGTGCCCAGACCATCACCTCAGAGACCATCAGCACCACCACCACCACCCAGATCACCAAGGTCTGCTCACTTCACTTCACAACAGCCCCAGAGTCAGTCAGTACAGATCAATAAAGTAATTGTTGTGATGGATCCCTACTTTCAATCACTTAGGCCAGCGGTATTGACCCTTTGTGACATACTGTTTAAATAACTGCTAGAGTGACTGAGGAGACTTTAATTGGCCTGCCACTTCTTCTCATCAAAATCAGGAATATTGTTTTTGTTTTGGTTATGATAATGGGTTTTTAATTTGGTTGTAGCCTCACAAGCCTGATGTGACTTGTCTACATTACAAAAAAACATCCTTTTGTCTCACATTGACACCAATAGAATGACACAGTTGCGCCCATAGTTACCTGGCTAGCCTCTGTTCCTTTAGCGATGCATTGCCCAATGTAATTTTCCTGTGCTTTTCTTTCATTGAGAATGGAGAATATTTTAAACATAATTCTGGATTTCCATATTAACCAAATGGGTATCTGCTACTGAAATTACAGGTAAAAAAACTCAGGTAATCAACTCAGATCTTTTTTTGTATGCAATAATACACTTGGATTGTTTATGTTTTTTCTTGATATTTTTCTTGTTTTATCTGATGTTTTGTTGGTTTTTATACCAGGGCCCTGAGAGAAACCACATTTTATTCAGCTGTATTGTTTTGTTGGAAAGACAAATAAATTTGAAATTTAACCTAAAATTTGAGTACCTCATCAATTTAACAAAGATTTAAAGACTGATAGTTTGTAGGTTTCCAAGAACTACAACTGCCAGGAGTCATACTGCATTGTGTAGTTGCTGGATACTAAGAAATAGTTATTGTTGTTTTTGTTAAAATTGCATGGTGCTGAATTATTCAGTAGTAGATACACATTTGGTTTTCAATTTGTACAGAAAATCCCAACATGTCACATTTTTAAGAAACATCAATAAAAGACAAGTCGGCCTAAAAATGTTACACTTCAAATGTTCAAACCAATCCGAACAAGTCATTTATGAAGACACAATACACAGTTGATAGATTAGAGAGAATCATAGTAAAAAAAACCTTATAACTCCAGAATCATTACATTTTTAAGTTTTCTTCAGTATCAAAGTAATGCAGTGATAGCCTGTACATCCATGGGTATATTGAATAAAAGAAGTGCTAAGTCAGCATGTTTTTATTGGAAAATTTTTGCCAAAATATAAACAAATATAGGCTACAGTAGTGGGGCTCAAGTTGTAGCCTACAGTGTAACTCACTGACTCCATGGCAACATTATATTTTCTGTTTACACTTCCCAAAGCATTATTGAAAGTATAGTTCCATAACTTAGAGAACCATCACCCATGCCAACAGTGTCATACTTTGAGAACCCCTGATCTAGGGGATTTAATTACCTCTAAGCCTTACAGCTGTACCAGCTACTTAGAGGCCACAATATAAACGGAATGCCTTGATTGATAAGAAGCAGGCCTTACCTGAAACCTGGTGAGCATATCTTGCTTTCCTCCATGGCTCCACTCATTCCCTGTTGCAATGACTCACTTGACTGGGTGTCTGGGCCAGGCCACTCTGAATCTCTTCTCATGTTAATAGCCGTGCACACACAGAGGTGGTTTCAGTTAATTTAGATACACAGACACAAACTAAACTAGTATGCTTTAGGGCTGAGGGTCTCAATAAAACGTTGCTATCCGCAGATCCCTCACTGTTTTGTACATGTGCACTTTCTTCACCTTGGTGTTGCCATGTAGCAGATGTTTTGATACTGATACTATTGATAAATATACCAAAACATTATAAAAAATGTTTAATTGCTTAACACAATTAACACCAGCCTGCTGATTTTTGCCAGTTGAATCTGGTATAACCAATACTATACACTGTGTATCTCAGCAGTGAGGATGTTTCAGCATGAAATGCTGCCAGTCTAGTTTTTCATTTAAATACTCTGAAATTCTTTCAAGAGAGACATTTCTTGCCAATACAGTTTATACATTTTCCCTTGCATCATCCTCCAAAACCTCTCCTGGATCCACCTTATTTCGAACTCTCTACCTGGGACGGACACCACACTGATCTTACACGGTGAACAAGTATTGTCTGGTTTCCCTTCTAATTGGATTGTGTTTTCATTTAAAATGTTCTCACAGGGATAATAAACTTTTTTTCCTAGCTTGTATTTGAGCTTGTGTCATGTCTGTTGTAGACGGTGAAAGGAGGAATCTCTGAGACTCGCATTGAGAAGAGAATCGTCATCACTGGAGACACTGAAATTGATCATGACAAGGTAAGGAATGATGAAAGAAGAATGTGAAATGTTTTTTCATGCTTCACTGTTCACACTAAATTATGTTGTAATAATGTTGTTCCTTAAAGCTCTAGAGTAAGCAGGTGGTTTCATTGTGTGTTGCCTCATATATTGCCATAGATTTCTGCTTGCATCATTTATATGCTTAATTTGCCTCATAAAGCAATTGTGTTCATGTATCAAGTGAATGTCTTCCGCATGCAAGTCATTCTAATTAAAATCATTAATTGTTTGCTACTAACAATCCTGGATTGTTGTTCTTCCTTCACTACTCAGGCTTTGGCCCAGGCCATTAAAGAGGCAAAAGAGCAGCACCCAGATATGTCTGTTACCAAAGTCGTTGTGCACCAGGAAACAGAGATCACCCCAGAGTAAGACAGACTGCTCTGGAAGGTGAGTGTCCACACCTTCACCACCCCTTACAAACCATTCTCCAGTCTGACTAAAACTCTTGACACAAAACATTAAATCACTTGTTGTTCATGCAGTGTGCAGATTATATGCTCTTACTGTCAGCATGTGACATGGCCAAATTGACAAAGTAGCATTATTCAGAAAACAAAAAGTACAAAAAGCAAAACTACATGGTCTTACAAAACGAACCTGTGCCCCTAACCGCATATGACAAGTAAACGTGACCTATCCTGGTTAAATAAAGGTTATAAAAATAAATGAAACATGTTAGGATACTAACAGTTACATTGCACCCTGAAAAAAATCTTGCATTTTAAGTCTGGCACACAAGGAGAAGAAATTCATCAAATCTAGAATGTGATTCCAATCCATGTGCTTTTGTCTGATTTTCAGTTCTGAAAAACTGGGCTTTTTCTGAACATGGTTTTGTCACTCAGTTTAATGGAAATGAAAGCATTTTCTGACATGGAATAAAATTGATAGAAAAAGGCTGGAAATGCATTTTTTTCATTGACAAGTTTTATTTTATTTTTGATAAGGAACCCCCTATAGGGTTAATATTAATAGCAACAGATACAACAATGACAGTTCAGTTATACGTAGGCTGTGTCCAGTCTCTATAATCACAGAATGGCCCTGGGCTTGGCTTGACATTACAGAAGGGTTACAGGCAAGCAGAGCAGAAAAAAATGGATCTCGCCTGTCAGGCTCTTCCAGAGTGCGCACTGAAACGTCATTAGCGTTTAATTAGCATTAAGCTGGGACACACAATGCCCCAACACAGATAATGAATGCTTCCGGTTCACCTTTTAATAACAAAGGTAATTTAAAATCACCCAAAATTGTAACAATGAAAACATATTTTTGTTAGACTCATTATATAAAAATATTTAATAAAGGAAACAACACAAAAAAAATGTGGGTGACAAAATTAAATGGACAACGGCTCTATTTCTGTTCTTACAAAAATTTATCGTTTAATAAAGCAGTTTTTTTCAGATTTTTGTTTCAGAATAGGGTAATGATAGAGATGAAGGTACACGGATTGTTTCCACATGCTATCTGGTATTATTGTCCTATTCTCCTGCTCCCATTTGGCTTTAAAATTAGTCGTACAGATGGAGTTAATGTGTATTGATCTACAACTGAGGTGAATCTTTTGGATCTTGGTTTACCAAAAACAATGTGTCAATTACTGAACTTTGTGCTACTGATGTTGGATGACATGTCTAATTTAAAGAAAATGAAAAAAAGTGTGACTTTTAACAAAAGATGAAATCATTTTGACAGACCAGGATAATGAAAAAGATCATTGGTCAAATTCTTAAATGTTGTAATAACCTGGTTATACCATGTCCAGAAGTCTGGATTTGATAATAAGGACACTAGGTTTGTTAACACCAGTGCTAAAGTACTAAAGGTAATGTGGTTGTGATTAGTGATGGCGGAGACCTGAGAAGATAACAGCTCCAACTGGGCCCATAAAATAAATTATTTCACTTTGACTTTAGTCCACAAACAAATTTGATTAATGTTGTGTTAATTTAGAATAACATTGAATATATCTGGGTAGTCTTCAGAAAGTTTAATAATTGGTTTTCTAATATGTGTGAGATCCTTGCCCCATAGGAAAGATTGATTCAGTAGGGCAAAAAAACATTATTTTCTAAAATTATTTCCATTTAAAAACTTGTATGTGTGGGAAAATGTCAAGAACACCATTTCATGAATTGGACTGCCATGTAAATAATAAAGATTATTGTGCCATAATTATTGGATAATATTTTGACGAATAGTTTTTCTGAGTTGAACATCCTGAAATTAATATTACTACAGTATCATTCATTTTCTGAGCATAGCGATCTCATAGAAATCCCACTGCTGAACTGCGCATTCAAGCTGTGTCGCCAGTACCAGGCGCCGTCCAGGAGCTGACAGCATAATGAGATGCTGTCCTAGTAAATCAGAAGCTGAATACATGCAGACTGTGGATGAAAATGCATTGAAAGCTGCAGGGCACATTTGGGCACGGCCATTTTCTTTGAAAATCTGGCCCTGCCAATTTTGCATAAGAAGACGCCTAATGGCAAGATTTCACTAAAGTGACTACACACACTATGTTGTTCTCAATTAACCCATAATGAGCCACTGAAATATTGATAGAAGACACCACAAAACAATTACTGGCAACAAGGAGACTAAATAGAATGATCATAATCATGACAAAATAACATTACATAGGTCAGTATGTATTAGTTGTACTCAGTTGATACTTGGTCACTACTTAATATTCAGCTATATTACACAAGAACCATGCAGATTAAAATATGTGTGCACCATGGAAGCGTATGGATGTTGGATGTATGGTAACAGTTTGCTCAAGTCTGATTAACATGAAACAAGGTGCCTTAGCTGCATGAGGTATGTTAAATATGAGTGCCCATGTGGCTTTAATTGTGGCCCTGTTTATGTGATGTTAAAGGGTCCAGGCTGGGAATCTGGTGCTGTTTAGCCAACTGACAGGCCAGTATGTAAACACAGTGGCCCCACCTCCAAGTATGTCTGTGCAGTGGGTATTTGTCTGTCTCGTCTAAAGGCTGTTGAAGCCCTCCGTGCTGTCTGACAGTGCAGTAAGTCCATAGCAAACACAAAGCTGCCAAAGTAAAGGTAAAAGTAATATTTAGTCTGTATTTCTGGTGTGCATACATGAGAAAAACCGCAGAGGCCAGGCCTAGACAGCCCATTGGGAACCTGGCCAGCCAATAGACCTGGGCTGGCAGGGCAGTGTTAAAAATTTAAAATGACATGGTTAAATCAAAGCGGAAACAACACCAAGCATGCTACAGAACTGGAGACCATCAGCACCCCGCCTGCTTTTGATGTGATCTCTGCCTCTCATCACATGTGATTGGTTGCATGCATATACACATCAACACAACACTGAATCAGTGCCAGAAACCTACAAGAGAGAGAAACAGTGGATCTGAGAAGGAGCACATTAAAAGGTAAAAGCCCTGGAGGGAAGTGCAGTAAAATGCTGCAAAATTACGGTTAGAATAGAACACAAAAAAACAACAACTTCAAAACCACCCTCAGCGTGTCATAATACCGCAAATACCCTTTCTGAGTTGATTCTATGTTTTAAAAAATGTGAAAGTAAAGGTCCTTCCAGTCATAAGACAAATCTGAGGTGTCATGAGATAGTAAGAAAAAAAAGTTTAAGCAAAGATCTTTGTAATATTGGATAATTTGTCTTCTTTGGGCATCAAACTATTACTGAAATGAAGCCATCTGAGAAGTTTAGAGGGAAATGTTAAACTGCAAACAACCCATAAGAAACATGACAGACACTTGTCTGGTTGGGGCGGCTTGTCATGTGCTAACACATGTGCCCCATGTGTTAGCACATGCTGGGATAATTGTGTTAGCAATTATCCCAGCATGTATTTTGCATTAACCAGCAGTGGTGAGAGAGATAATAAAAGTGTTGTGTGTCAACAATTTTAGTTTTAACATAATTTAGGCAATAACTTACCAATTTAGTTTTCAAATATATGTGTTCAAGTTCAACTTGCCAATTTCAAAGTCAGAGGAACAAGAGTTCAAACTACACATTCTCTGTATTGAGAAAAGCTGTTAGCCTGTTAGTAAGCTTAGTAGTGCTGTAAAGTAAGCACAGGCTGGTGAAATGCATTGAAACAGCTTTGTTCCAGAATAGAATTTGCATACATAGGGTGTAATTAGTAATTAGCTACTACGCCCAGAGCATAACTCTCCACTACCATTTCATCATTCAGGAAAATAGGTTTGTGTGTCTGTGTTGAGATATTTTTAGGTTATAATTAAAGTAGACTTACAAAAACAAATTCAAAATTCAAAAAATACTTTTGCTGTACTGCCAACTTCTTTACTTTATTATTCAGAGAGGAACTTTGTAAAGAGCAGCAGTGTTAGCAAAGGACTCAATCCTACATGGGAAGAGTAGGGGTCTGTGAGACAACTCCGAGGGCTTGAACGCTCTCACATACCTCTCTGGCATATTCAATCACCTTCATTGTGTTTACATCAGAGTGAAGCCTGGGAACAGCCTCATCCCCCAACCCTAACCAGCAGTTCCAGCTGGCCGTCCATTTGTGAGTGACTGTGGTTCAGAGTCATATAGGATTGCTGAGTGCACTGATAGTGAGGTCAGTTCTCTGTCCAAAGTACACCCCAGTTATGTCAAAGACACATACACATTTATCAGTACCATACCCATGAACAGCTTTCTCTTTTCAATTGACAATGACTCATTATACACCAATACTGACACGGTCAGCAATACATTAATGAATCACCTGCTTTCTGGCTGTCCTTACAAAGAAATATGACATGATTTTTTGGGAAATAACACTTACCTGGAATAACTACAATAGCTACTCTGAAAAAAACATGGAAAAATAAAACTGAAACCAAACCTACAAACACAAAGCTTCTAATTCTGGGACAAAGGGCTCATCTTCTCCAAAACCTAGGAAAAAAACAAATAACTGGCCACCATGGTAAACTTCAAAGAAACAGACATGCACTCTTTCATGAATCAAGCTACCATCCAAAACATTCAGAGGATTGATAAAGTCACAGCTCATCAGAATTCCACCCATTCAAAAATGATTTAATGATTTCAATGATTTAATAACTGACGTAAAAAAAATTTAAAGTTCAATATAATTAAACCAACCACACACCAGGACAACAGGACAGCACGGACCTAAGATGGGCAACACCACAGACTTGTTTCATCATTTGAAACAATATTACCCATTAAAACAGGCAGAAAGTAAGAAATTGCAGCACCTCGTATTTATGTTCCAACAGTAAAAAATAGCTTAAAACCACAATTAACCATCTGGTTTCTTTCACTTAGGAGCAAAAATCAGCCTTTGAATTTGAAAGAAATTATGATTTGACATTTATGGTCATAATTATTGATCGACTGATAACAATTGTAATAAAAATTTTGGCCATATTGCACAGCCCTACTTCAAACAAGTCAACTTATCATATATCCTGAACAGACACACATTTTACAATTTTCTTACATCCATAAACAATAACTATCAGAACAGTTCAACCTGTGGACACATTTGTAGGCAAGTTAAAGCAGTTTAGACACGTCTGCAAACCTGTAAAAACTAAATAAGACACATTTTTTACAAATTTTATTTGTTTAATGATGATATGGACATTCTCCTCTACCAGTATTTTTATGTTTGTATTTGTATGTATAATTTTCTCTACTTTTTATATGTTTCATATGGTTTTAATTAATGGTTTTCCTTTTGGTTCTTTGTTTTAGGAACAGTGTCTTTTTATAGCACTTACGACCAACACACCTTCTATGAATTAAATGCTTTATTAATATATGTATTTTTATTTTTATGATGAACCTATTAAAATAATTATATATTTTTATTGATTGACCTAGGGAAGTGCTTTCTTCCGTCTGGTGAGCTGGTCTCTGGGGCCTGGGGGGCTTCCCCTTTCAGGCTCCATGACTGCCAATTTCCTGGCCTGTCCTTCCTGCTCCACTTTGCCATACCTTCCATACATAACCTTAACCATACTCCTAACCCTGTGCCTGAACCTAACCTCCACCATATCCTGTGCTTGCCTCCAACCCCTATTTCCCATCCCATGGGCTAAGTAGCTCACAAGCTAATGAACAAAATTGAGGCTGGGATTTTGGTTTTATTCCCCCATCCCTAAGGCCTCATTAGCTACTTATACAGATTTAGTGTGTCTCTCTCTAACAACTACCACTTTTATCTGAGCTAAAGGCCCATACATTCCACTGCCCCAGCACAGACACGTTCATTTAACTGTTCTATATGCAGAAAGATATCCTCTTAGCCTGGAAACTTAGACGAAAATGTAAATCCTTAAATAATTGAAATGTCCAACTTACTTCAGTAGAAGTAATGTGGCATTTAAATCATCTGCTGCATTCCCTCCTAGTTTTAATAAACAGAAGTAGACTTATACAGCTTTATGGATAGGCTTTTGATGTGGCTTTTTTACCATTGTTATTATCATTCTAATTACTCTGTCCTGTATTAGCACTTATATGCATTTGTATATGTCTTATTTTATTTATTATTTGTTATTTCTTTCTGTTAGGAACTCATAACATCCAAACTATTGAGTGAATCCAAACAGCAACACATATGTAAGAGTTTGGTCAGAAAATCCTGATTTAATATAATCTCACTTTGCTTTTATCTGGAACAGTCTTATATTAGAGACAGGAATTTTATTTAAGAGTATGTTTATAATATTTTAGTAAAAAAATCTGCTCCTGTTTGAATTAGCTGAGCAAACTCAGCATGTCCTCATTGTTTACATGTTGTCCTGATTTTCTGAAATTCTGTATAATGAACTTCCACAGCTCTAGACAAATTTCAGTCTCACCATTCTGCTGAAAACACTCTCTTCTATGACAGTAATACAGTTTGGCGGATTGATCCCCAGTTCCTCCTGTTCACACGTCAAAGCATCCTTGGGCAAGACACTTAACCCTAATTGTTCCTGATGGTCAGGCCAGCACATTGCATTGCAGCATCACACACACATTTTTCATTCACAGTATGTGTTTGAATGAGAAGCAAATTGTAAAGCTTTGGATATATGCTATAAATGAAGCCATTTATATGCAGCCATTCAACACTAACCCTCCACAAATGGTTTATTTTAAAGGCCTTCTAGCAGCTCACCTTAATCATTCCCCTTCCTGGTAGGTTGTTAATGTGAAACATCTTTAGGAAGTGTTTCATTGACAGAAGGTTAACAGTTGAAAAAGCTGTAAAACAATACTTCAATAAAAGGAGAAAATGTTTTTAGCAGAGTTGTGGTAATGACATGATTATGTTTTTTATCTGCCCTTTATATGTTTGTGCTTTCAACATCTGCGACAACTATAAGAAACTCACCTATATAACGGATTTCATTTTAGATTTTGCTTGAAACTATCTATCATTATCTTATTATTTAATTGTGGCCTTATCAGCCCAACTAGGACAAAACCTCAGAATTTTCATTCTGGGTGTTAACTGTCCCTTTGCCCTATTTGCTCACATATCATATTTTGCTTGTGTTTGATATCTTAAGTGTTAAAATCCACTAAATATATCTTTCTCTTTTTTTCTCTGGCCATCTGTCTTTTTTTCAATCTACCAATTGTTTAACCATACCTTAGACCTTCCAGCTGCCCCCACCCTCTCTCCTTACTTGTGTCTCCATCACACCATTTTATCGCAGCACCCGAAGCCATCACACCCAACTGCACTGCCTTTGACCTGAATCACCAGACCACATCAGAGGGAACAAGCTTCAGCGTTGAACTTTGAACTTTAACCTCCATGAATGTGGAGTTTGCCCTGAAGAGCACAGAGTTGCCAGGAAATTCCCAAGAACCCTCCCAGTATTCCCCACAATAACCTCTTGTTCCACTTACTGCCAAAAGATCAACGGCTGGACTGATGAAAAACTAAATCTTTTTTAAAGAGAAAAAAAGTTAATAAAGTACAGCATTTGTGGATTTATTCCTCTCCAATTTGTCTGGAGATTTTAAGAAAATTTTCAAGGGCATTTGGTCTTTTAATCTTGAGATTACTGGTACTTTATTTTTCTACAGCTTTTCATACCACCACAATTGGTTATCAGTAACTTGGAGGTCAAGTGTTTTTTAATAGTGTGTGTTCCAAACAGCATAAACAAAGGGATTGTGGGTGATTTTTGTGGGATTGTACACATCGGGACTCAAGGATCCCTCTCAAATTTTACTGCGAGTTTGGTGTCATTTCTTGTACAGTAAATGTTTTATTTTCCCTCTCAATATAAAAAAAAATATTTTTTCAATTTATTATAAAAAAGACTGATTTTATCAAACCATGGGGGCAAATTACTCCTTTCACCTTATTTAAAGTTCTGACTCAATCATTTTTTGAGTGATCTTTACATCTTTTGATTGTTTTAGTTTAGTGTTGTGGTTGTTATAGTGCTTGTGTCACTAGAACAGGGCTTTATCAGGACCAAGGAGACAGTGTAGCAGGCAGTGTACTGAAATGACCCTTTCTTTATTTATTCCCACCTCTGTCTTATTTTTGTGTGTTTTGCATTTTAGTTCTACTGAGCGCAGTTGTGTGTAACTTCATGGTTTTGTATTGAGAGCATTCCTGTCACTGGATACAGTTTTAATAATTTCAACTCAGCATGATATCAACACCTGCAGTATTTCTGCTTCACATTTCTACTTTTATACTAAAGAGGCAGTGTGTACTCATCCCAAGACAGGAAATTCAAATAACTGAACTCAAACATGACAGAGGTTATTTAGAATTAAAGTTTACCATCTGCTTTATTGGTATTGAAGCAGCTGAAAAGTGAAGAGATGAGTACAGAATGAGTGTAGAGTAGAGTAAGAAGAAGAAGAGGTAATATATAATTTCATATACCATTAAACAAAAGAATCAAATAACATTGGTGGCATAATTGAATATTTTCCACTCACCCTAAAACTACTCTAACCATGTACATGTAAAATGTATGTATGTATGTATCCATGTATGTTACCAACAAAAGATAATGAACTTGAATTATTTGTTAAGAACCTGTCCTGATACATACATACATACATACATACATACATACATACA
>JAVQJD010083275.1:0-12144 GCA_036023655.1 Nannoperca australis | reverse complement strand
AGTGATATTTTGTGCAGAATAATAGCAGCGTACCTGGACAAGCAGCTAAGATGACAAAATAATGCGTATTTGTTCAGCCCATTACAACAGCACAGCTTGTTAAACAAAAGCAATCTAGCTCAAACATAACATTACTGCTATCACTAAGACGCAAGTTATGTATGGAGCGATAGGAGTGCCACAAAAAAGAATACATCTGTAAAAGAATAAGACAATAAATGTGGAAAAATAAATAATAATAAATAAAAGAATATAAATTATCCCTTTATTTTTCCTTATTCTTTTTCCTTTTGCTTTTCCCTTTTACTTGTGCTTTTCCCTTTTCTTTTTTCTTTTTCTTTTTCCTTTTTCTTTTTCTTTCTTTTTCTTTTCCCGTTTGTTTTTGCTTTTGGTTTGTCCTTTTTCTTTTTCCTTTTTCTGTTCCTTTTTGCCTTTTTCTTTTCCCCTTTGTTTTAGTTTTTCCCTTTTAGGGCCAAGCTGTCAATCAAATGGCTTTGGGCGGGCCTTCATGCCCATGCTGAGGAATCAATTCATGCACACATGAATCCTGCTCTGGCGGGAGCTTTTTAGCGCGGAGAAGAGGAAATAGACGCGACGCAGATTTGCGCATGTGCAGTGCGAACGTGGTAGCGCTTTGTTTGACTCGAGCCTGAACAAGGTCAAACTCATGTATGAACCAACTTGCTCCTACGCTGTGATTTAAAACAGTATAAGAGGCTGTTGCACGTAGTTTGAAATTGTAGCCATCCTTCTAAAAATAAATCCATGCAGAGAAATTATTAAATTATTGCTTTACTTTACATTTTAAGGGAAACCCAGGTATTTCTAAACCGTGTAACGGATTATATTGCAGCCATAGCAGCCCATTCGTGGATGCTGGCAAAGGCGATCAACTGGATCAGTTCCAAAGGTTTTGGTAAATATTAGTCATTTAGACCCAAAATTTGTAAAAATGGTGATGGGTTCTCTTTTCTACGATGCTGTACCACATTAGGATGGTGTCACATGGCACCATCATAAAGCAGAGCATAGAGGCCCTTGCAGAGGAAGTGTGGCTGAAGGTGATTGACTGTGTTTGGTTCCACTGTGCCTGGCCGCCTCAAACCAGCTCGATTAGGGGGTCAAACACCATGTGGACTGGTTCACTCCCCTGGTGTGTTTGGGTTACATGTACACAGGAGGGGGTTGTTATCCATCATCATCCATTAGCTCAAACTGGCTTGGCTGAACCACCAGTGTCAAGAGCACCACTCACCTCCCTGGATGAGTTTAAGGCTGCTCTGCTCCTCTAACGTCTGTCTGTCTGTCAGTGTACACATTTAAAGCAACCAGAGGCAACAGCCACAATATATGGTGTGTATTTAATCATGTGAGTGGGCCTGTGTGTGAAGAAAGTTCCTTTGCTGTGTTGTTGCAGCCCAAAATTATTAAAATGTGACGCAGTTTGTCCAAACAAAAGTACTACATTTTGTTTATTTGAATTGAGGTGCAACAGCCTTGACATACACTTCGACTGTCTGTGGTATTCTGTTCAGTGCACAGGTGGGATTAGAGGCACACACAGGTGGGAGGTTCATTCAAATGAGGCAGTGAAAAGTGAGTTGTTGGTATTCTGGTGGAAAATGGGTGTTAGACTTTGCGCTGAGAATAGATTCTCAGAATCATGTGCGTTTCCGGTCACTCTGCTGCCACTTTGGGTATCAACAAGAGCAAACAAAATATTTGCAGACAATGTGCAGCAACAATGGAACAATTCTGAAAATGTAAATAAACTACTTTAATTAAACGCGCTTCAACCAGCACATAGTGTTTAAATAGTGTTTAAGTATTTGTCTACAGCTGCTTTATACTGTATAAAAAGCTTCTCCTTCAGTTCATTACATTTCTGCAGTCATCCGAAGGCAGCCCTGCCCATGTCCTAGGGAATAGTCAGACACACTGTAGTTACAAGGATGTTTGTTGAGTTTGCGGATTGACCTTTACGTGACTTTGTTTTAAAATTAGATTGCAGTGATTGGTTAAAAAGGGCAAGCATTCCCGCAGTGTGACCATTTCTTATACTTATATGGCCAGAAACTGAGACAGTGTTGTTTTCTTTCCCAGCAAATCCACTTAATTTTAACAGATTCTATGCACCATTCCTTTGTTATCTTTCATCCCAAGTATATGCTTGAGTCCGTGGCCTGACTGAGGCGACACAAAGCAAATCCCCCATTTGCTGCCTGTGCATCGGCCTAAATGCTTCAGTATGTTGCAAGAGCATATAAAGTGCACAGAGTCGCATGAGGAGGACAGAGATGAATGAGCAAGAAACGGCCTAAAAGACAGGGTTCAGAGACAGACGCAGAGCATGAAGAGGGTTGAGAGTGCTTGTGTTGAGTGGAGCTGTGAGACTTATTGTGCATGAAAGCCAAGAGATGCCCAAAGTACTCTTAAATGGACCACTGTGAAGTGGTGAAACATCCACAGGTTTTTGAATGGCAAGGCAAACATGTCCTAGAAATGCCAGTAGTTGAGACGCCAGTGTGCATTGCTTATTGCCACCAGTTCAACCAGCATGCAAACAAACATCTTAATTAGAGGCTGGCAGAGAGTTTTGAGGAGATGGTGTTTATATTTTGCTGCAAAGATGGCAGCTAATTCATAGTTTTTGCTTCAAATTAGTCTGTATTGGTGCGCAGAGCATTTTATGAGCCACAATACTTCAGTCAAAGTGCAACCATCTGGGTGAATAAAGGCATCGCATTAAAGCTACGGTCAGTTATAAGATAATAACTTTCTCTGTGGTCACATTGATGTTTTGGTTGTAATACAGAAAGACATCATGATGTACCGTGACTCCATGAATGGAGTGTACTGGACAGCAATACATTTCACTGAATCCTGTGTTACATGTTGCACCACGTTCTAATCAGAGCTGCAATATTTAAATTATCTCAACAAGCAAGAGCCAGTCAAGCACCAACAGAAGTTAGGAATTCCTATATTTCTTGAGTTTAAATCAGTGTCCCAGTGCAGCTGCTCTGAAGCAGACCGATACTGTAGACATTAGCTCCTGATCACACAATCCGCACCCTAAGACCTGTTTCTGTCCTTTGAGAACTTGCATTTAGTATCGGGGGGGAGAATGAGGAGGAGGAGGTGGGAACTGGAGTGGGGGGTCCAGCAAGCCTGTTTCCAGATGAAAACCATCTGTGGAGGTTGACTTTACAAGCAGGCCATTCAAATTAACCATCTGAGAAAGAGCAAGGGAGCAAAGGAGGGAGGGAGGGCAAAAGACGTTGGGGGCTGGTAAAAGTCTGCAAAGGAGACGGGGGAATCTATTCCATAACAAAGAACAAAAAAAACAAGCGACAAAGGAGCGGGAGAAAAGTACAAGCTACAGGATCTGTTTAACCATACAGCCACTCGCCCCTGCATCGCATCCTACCTTCCTGAAAAGGTAGCCTGTACTCCATCGCCATGCCCCCCTCAGAGAGGAGAGCCGTCTTCTCATAGACCCTCCTCGGTTCATCTCTGGAGAGCTCCCTTTGCCTCTCACTGCTTTCTGTCCAGCAGTGAAGTTTCTTCTGTGAAACCTCTCCCTTTTCTCTGACAGCGGAGGAGGAGAAGAAAAAAAGAACACCAAGGGCTCTATTTTGGGCAGTTGTCTGCAGTGGACCACTGCATGCTCCAGCTCAGACCAGACTCCCCCACAACGCTCCTTGTGTCGCTCCTTGTGTCCTTCTGTCCGCTCTGTGTTCTTCCTCTCTTTCTTTCCCTCTCTGTCTATGTATTGGCCACCCTCCCCCTCCCCACTTAGCCTCCCATCACGTTATCTCTCCTCCTCATATTCAACTTTTCCCTCCCTCTCTCTCATCCAGGCACAGATCTCAATTGCAACTGCTAACCTTTTCTGTCTCTTTAGGCAAACATGTGGGGTCTGATGCATGTTTGTACTCACAAACACACTCACAGATAAATCAGCTGACTGTGGCTCTTAACCACTCTGTGTTAATTCATGTCCACTTTTATGTAATTTTGTAAAACATGCTTGTGTATTTGTCTGTGAAATCAACATTAAGTTGTGTTTTTTGTACAGGTGATTTTACATAAAACCATACACTTGAATGCTGTTTGTGTTGACTATAAAATGTAAGTATTACATTTAAGTATTACTAAGTGTAATACATTTTCACAATATTTTATATTTCCTGTAATGTTCTTAATGTTCCTTTCTGACACAGATAGAACATAGAAAATCACAAAGACTGAACAATCTCTCAAAGAAGATCATTCTACTTTATGTTGCTCCTTCACAAAACAACCTTCTGATTTATATCTACATCAAAAAGTAAAAAACAACAACTTAACAAGAAGAGACAAAGCAAAGAAGCAGAAGAACACCTAATCGACCGAGGTAGAAAGTGATTCAGTGAAGCGAGAGAGAAGCTCATGTAGTCATAAGACAAATCTTTTCGATGCTCTGAGGCTCTGAGGCTCTGAGGCGCGGTCAAACATCTCCCATATGTCACAGTGTAACCACACAACAAATGCCCATGACCAGACAGTAGCAGCTGCACTCACACGCAGACATATACACTCCAAACACATGCATAAAGATGTGTGATCATACAGTATGCATGAAACACAAACCCATTTAAACAGACACTTATAATTGCTGTGTGTTTCACGCTCTGCCTTTCAGTTAAGGTGCAGACCAAATTATGAGCAGGGAATTCTCATGAGCTGTGCAAAAGACTGAAATGAAGCTCCTGCGTGGCTTTATAACAGAGGCAGAGGAGCTTGTGCTCTGCTGTAATACACTGTAGGAGAAAACTGAAGAATAACACAGCAAATGCCAATAAAATCAGCCACACACACACACGGGTACACTGGCATTTGTGTTTATTTTGGTCCTTGTGGAGAAAGTGGCCACTTGGCTTTGGGTGGTAATTCTAAATTGGTTACTCGATCCTTCCTTTCCCAGACAAAATACAACTCAAGGAAGGAAATACACAAGGAAGTTGTGTCATACATGGCCAGTGTGTCGTGTGTTGACCGAACATGCACAAATGAAGAAAGAGTGATTACTCTAAAGCCATGATAACTATTTTATTCAAAGTTTAATCAATCTTTCTTAAGTTTAAGAGTGATATCATAGAATTAAGTGTTTATTACCCATCACTATCTGGTGTGAAAACCCAACGCAGTAGTGATGTGACAAGCATGTGTCCTTGTCAAGTCATTTAGATTAAATTTATTTTTTATGTATAGCAGTAAATTACACTTTTCAACTTGAAGAATGTGACACGGGCCAGTGGTAAGGCATTCTGTATGTTTGCTCACACTAACTACACTCTGTAGATTTTAGCACTTTAGATTTTAGTGCTAAAATGAAATATTACATTTTTTCAGAAGATGTTTTGTAGTAGAAGTACTTGGACCTGTATCATTCAGGCCAGTATTGCTAGGAATTCTGTTCATATTAGACGATTGTGCACATTTACATCCAGCGGCCACATTCAGTCCGAATGCAGGCGGGTAAAGATGTGGAGGTAGTAGATTATTGGTGTATTTAACACATCCAACTATTTATTAACTACTTATTTGCAATATTTTTACTTAACCCGAACCATATTGTACTTGCCATGCACAGATACTGTAGAAAGCAAGATGTTTTAAAATAATATATAATACTAATATTGTCCAATATTGACATTCTTGGCTGGTGTCAGGTCAGAAATTTGTGAAATTGTGGTGCAAAATGGTTGTGACAGTTTAAGAGTTTCCCAAACCTGCTTAGTTTGGTAATGAACTTGTTGTTAAACACGCTGTAGCTGACCTCCTGCTCACAAATCAGCAGCTAATCACACAGTGTGATGCTCTCAGTGTCTGATGTGCCTGAACAGTCAAGGGAAAAGGTCTAATGGGAACAGAACTGTTTGGTACAGCAGCATGGCTTGATTCCCAGCTCAGAAATCCCAGATTGTCTTATTTGAATAGTTTGAGTTCAAAGAAGAGTTTGATAAGTCAGTCATCAATTAGTACAAAAAGCTGGTTCACTGGATTGGATTGAAGATTGGGTATGTGTTTTCTTGGAAACTCCATGAGTTGGGCAGTAAATTGGATATGTACTATATCAAGGGCAGTCCAAACTGCCAACAGTAAACAAATAGTGCTTCCTGGGGACATGCATTCTTCAAAGGTCAGATGGAATAATGATTTGTAGACTCTGTAATGTATCAAGTGTACACCTGAATTTGTTCTATAAAGCATTTTATTGATAAAAGATCAGCTTTCTTAAAGTGCATTTGCTGTAAAAGAAGTGCGGCTGTCATTCATGCCAGCTGGAACGCCTCATAATCAACACCTTTTCTACATCAAATGCATCATCTGTCTCCAAGTCTTATAGAGGCAGATTAGTTAGCTCCTTTAATTCAGTAATATAAGCAAAAGAGATAAGTGGACCTGAGAAAAAACAGTAAGTGAAGTAAAAAATGAAAAATTTCATTTAAAAATGAAAAGTTGAAACTCACCATGGTGTCTACATGTTTGAGAGGGAGGTCGCTGCTGGGTGCCTGTAAGAGAAGACAAAGCAGAAAGCATGATCAATATACACTTCAAAAGCCCACCACCATGTTTTGTACTGTTGACTTGTGTCATGTCACATCATCTCCTCTCATGCTATATTGAAGCTACACTCAGCGCCATTCTTTGCCCTAATGTGGCCTGGAGCAGAGTGGGGCTCCACCTTGAATGAGTGGGACCATCTATAATCCCTCCGTGCAAATATTTACACAAAGAGACAAGTCTGCCTCCATTAGCCAAGACCAGAGAGTCCATCCGTGGAACTCGCTTTTTCAACGCCATATACAGCTATAGACAGAGAGAGAGAGAGAGAGAGAGAACGGATCAAGCCAACAGAGACAGAAGGGGAGAGAGAAATAGGGGACACTGAGAAGAGAAAGAGAAAGAGAGAAAACAAAAGAAAGAGAATAAGGAGAGGGTGTATGTAAAGTCGGGGCGGGCTGGGGGTATAGAGGCAGAAAGATGAAGGTAAAGAGAGAGGTTCATGGCAGAGAGCAGAAGAAGAAAACAATGATGTCATGAGCTTGTGTGGGCTTGGCTAACCGCAGACTACCACACATGCACAGATGTTACTAAATAAAGCAGAAAGAATTCAGTCTAAGCAGTATTGAAAACATTAGTCATATCTATATGTAGCAGAGAGGAAAGAAAATGACTGGTGCAGCAAAACTTTATATATTGTACATCAGATACAACAAATGAGTGCATCCTGACTGACCGGCCAGGAAGTCTGTAGAGTTGAAGGTTGATCTTTTGTGGTCATTAATTGAGGGGTATCTAGTGTATTATGGACTCCTGTCTACTTTGCTGTCATAGAGATTTGATTTATTGTCAGAAAAGTGGCAGGGGGTGGTATTGAACCTTGGCAGTTTTCCAGTACTGACCAAAAACAGCCCATAAAATTTCAACTTTACTTACGGGCTTTTTTCATGAGATTTATTGACAAGAACATGGAATTTCACTAGACCTATCCTTTAAAAGTACAGAACACCAAATCTGTTAAATATTGGTGACCTGGGCATTGTATTGGCATTAATAATTTGTGTTTGACATACTGAAAGACAAGTGACATGACATCAATGTAAGCCCATAATATTTCAAATACAGGAGTGACTTTAGGGGTTAGGCTGATGATGTTCTGGATTGTTGTTATTGTTTATGTTTATCAAATCCCATGAAAAGACAAAAACTTACAGTGTGTTAGTTTGTCTTTTCTTGCCCTGACAGTGACTCTCAATCCCCAGCCCATATGTTCTCACTGGAGACATAACTCATTAGTCACAGCCCTACAATCTCATTTTTAAAAAGATCAAAATGATTTGCTCAAAGAGCTGGCCACTGTAGTTTTTAACAAATGTTACTCAAACATGAGTAAATAATGCATTTGCTACTGTATGTGTTCATAATAAGAAATGAACACGTCACACAGTGCAACAACGTGGCTCTAACAATACTTGTTAGCAGGATCAACGTATTGTTAGATCTGGCCTTTTTCAATGGATGCTGTTAAATATTGATTTCAGAAGTTTATAGTGGAAGCATCCTCTATGATTGAGATCACTGGACAGTCCCACACAAAGAGCTGGGCTGTAACACTAAGGATGCTCTGCTTCAGTAGAGTATAAACAGTAAATGCAAAGGGCAAATTATAGTCCCAGAATACCAACTCCAAACGCCCAGAGTAAACCACCAACCAGGAAGAGAGAAAGACCTCAGAATCATTGTAACTTTACCCCTAACTCCAGCCTCACCATTGACATACCAGCTTACAACCTTTAAAAACAACCAAAAAATAAAGAGAATGGGGACTCAATTACCAATACAATGTCAAGGCAATGCAATTGGAAAATGTAACTTAACTTTCTCTACCAGGTAGATGTGTGTGGGTGTGTTGTTGTTGTACATCAGACACGTGGAAGACAGAGTTACTTATCGGAATAAAGGAAAAGGAAACACCAGACTGATGTTTGAGAATCTAAATGCAGAATGTGGATTTGCTTAGCATGCCGCAGGCATTTTCACACAAATAGAGCCTATTGTGTGTACACCAAGAAAAACACACACAGACACAAACAATTCTCACAATGATATATTCTAACATATGCATTTCCGCTTTGTACAATTGCAGGCAGATGGTCAGAGAGAGTGTGTGTGTGTGTGTGTGTGTGTGTGTGTGTGTGTGTGTGTGTGTGTGTGTGTGCGTGTCAGTATGCGAATTGTTGTTGGGACTAATTCAGAAAGCATAAGAAAGCCTGAGAAGTTGTGTATCAGCAAAATAGTCCACAGAGGAAGTGTTTGCAGATTCTCTTAGGCCTCATCAAAGGAAATATTTGAAAGAGAACTGTAGCACTGAGGTTAGTAATGGTATCAAAAACATCCTCTTTTTCTTTTTTAATCAAGACAATTCTTGCAAGCCATGGACTTGTTGTCCATGGCTGGATTTGTATAATCCCAAATTCAAAGTCAAATTATTGAATGGATTAAAATCATACATCCAACAATAGACCCCATCCACTCTAACTCCAAATTTGCTGTGTCATAGTAAAGTTCAGATTCAAGGTTAAGGTGTCAGTCCCCAGAAAATCAAACCCCAGAAAACACAATTGGCAATAACAGATGGTAAAATGGTCAATTCATTTGAATGGACTCTCCACATTCACTGTATCCAGTGAACAAGGTCAATGCACATTAATCTTTCATGTCAAGTTCAACTTTGACAAATAAATATGCATTGTTGACCTACAGCAAAATGTCTTGTCTGTGCTTTGAGGGGAACAGAGAGCCAAAACAGAAGGAGGTATAGTGGTTTATTAGCTGAGATAATCCACTTAATTGTATTTAACCTCCTCTGTTGGAGTAAAAACCCCTCTACAAAAGAGCAATGGTTTGCAGAGACAGGAATTGATGGTACAAATACATCTCTTGAATACTCTTTGTGAACTTTACTGTTCCCTTGGTACTAGCTAACAGAGATTGTTTTCCCTCTTTAGTAACGGTTTATTGACTGGAACAACTTAGAAGCCTGAGAACAAAAGACCAGGGGAAAATGAAAAAAAAAAAAAACATGGAGAGCTATTGTAGCTGACGAGCACTATCATGTTGGTCATTGGGGCGCCAGCTACAATAGTTAAATAACAGCCCTGGAAGTGGCCCTACGTCACCAAGGTACTAGCTCCATCTCTTTCCTGGAGACATGCAAATGAATCTAATCATGCCTCAATCTTATTACTTGTTGTCTGCAGTAAAACCAAAGAAAATTGAATAAATATATCTATTCAAAGACACAATGTGTATATAATTTGAAATGTCCGACTTTAGAGCCCCTTAGTGATGGCATCATTGTGGCAGACTAATGCACACAAGAATCCGGAATTATAAGAGAATCGTCATCATGTTTGTCCAGAATTATGCAGCCATATATCACAATGATACTGCAAATTTGAGTTTCTTTCTCACATCTACACTTGAATGTACTGTGGCACAACAAGGAATGTCAGCCACACAACCACAGAGGGTTGCAGACTCTTCAAATCAAATACACCAGTGTGGTCTTTTTTATTATTAATCATTATCATTTTTTTTTTATAAAAAGCAAAAGTAAAATTGTATTTCTTCAACTATTAATATCATGGACAGTAATTCTATCAACTTAAAATTAATGAAATATATTATCCACTGCTGATACTCTGATGTTATAACTCCTTGGCACATCTCTTGCTCAGAGGCATGCCATCACCTTGAGCCAAGTCAGATGAGCATCATATTGCATTTGTTCTCATGAGAGGAGCTAAATACAGACTGTTGATCTCCAATGTGGGAGCAAAATAGTAACAGATATAAAAAAGGATAAACGGTATGCTTAAAAGAAAAACAAGTTCAGTATTTCCTGTTGCATCGCTCAGAGTGAATAAATCTGGGAGGTTCTGTCAAAATGTACTGATGCCTATATTTTGGATGTCGTCTGCCAATGTTCTTCTAATCATTAATTAGTTCTTTAAAACTTGTTTTTTATTTTTGTAGCTTTAGCCATCATTCATGTTAGTTATGATAACACTGAACTCACCAGAGTAATTGCTGACATTTGGGAGAATGGCGACATCGCTACAATGAAAACTTACGAGAAGTCAGGTTCCAAGCAAGCAAACAGTTTAACCAGATTCAACCCTTTTGTCAGGCTGGTTTTATATTGACGGCTTTCTTCAGGAGGTTGCTATTGAGGGTATCAAACCTACAAGAAAAGAGAGGCTCTAAGTATGCCAAATGGTATTACAACACTCACATTAATCCTTTTAACTCTTCCAAAGAAACTCTTTGTTGTGCTCATGTTAGCTAGCTGGTTGCAACAGCAATAGAAACACAGCTCTTCAGACTGTGGATGCTAACAAGATAACGACTGATTTATGACCTGGTTTAGTTAAAAATAGATTAAAAAAACTTTACCACACAAATACAACTACTTATAGTTACTAATAATAAAGCTATACAACTATTATTTTCATTTGATAAATCACATTGTTTCCTTGAGGCAGAAAGCAAATGTTCTATAGCCACAGTCCACAACCCCAGCTAAGCAACTTTATTTGGAGGCAACACTGAAAGTGAGTACATCTGAAAAGTACCTAATAATTACTACGGCAAGTGCATTAGGTCAAAATTGAAGCATGTCAACTGATTGATGTTTACAACAGACAGTTTGCTAGTAGTTTTACTTTTCTGGATCGTTTGTCTTTCAATTAACGTTGGCTAAACTAAAGCGAACAAGCCCTCAAAGAGGCAGCGCCCATTTCATTGGTTGACACTACAGCTGGCATCCTATTGGCTGGGGAATTTTGACAGGCATGTTGCACAAAAAATCCAAGCACACAGAAAAAATCCACGCGAGCAGCAAAAATCCGTGAGCAGACTTTCCACAAGCACACAGAAGTAGCCTGAGTGCGAGAGCAGCGTTTTGAGAGAAACAGCAGGAAATCCGTGCAAGCAGAGACAATTTAAACATGAAATCAACAAAGACTGCTCTCAAACTGAAAGAATGTGCTCTTGATTAAAGATAGGAAATAACCTCCATATTTACCACCTGTCTGATCACTCGTGTTTCTTGCCCTATCTGAATTCTTTTTAGTGATGATGATAGCTAAAACCACAAAAATAAGGACCCATGTTGTAATAAACTGAAATTTTCCCCTTTAGAATCAGAATCAGAAATACTTTATTAATCCCAGAAGGGAAATTGCTTTTTGATACAGTTGCAATGCTCAATAAAGTTATTGAAAAAAGAATAATAAATAGTAGAAAATAAAGGGTGTAGATGTGTAGAGGGTGTAGAATGTAGAGGGTCCGAATATGGTTGGACCAGGGGCCGGAGCTGCTCCAGGACCAGTCTTTCCAGGGCCTTCATGATGTGGGAGGTCAGTGCCACAGGTCTGTAGTGCTTGGCTCCACTGGGGCGTGGAGTCTTGGAACAGGAACTAGGAAGGAAGTCTTCCACAGCACAGGGACCCTCTGCAGACTCAGGCTCATGCTGAAGACATGCTGCAGTACTCCACAAAGCTGAGAGGCACAGGCACCGTCAGGTCC
>JAVQJD010083273.1:0-17858 GCA_036023655.1 Nannoperca australis | reverse complement strand
GCGGACGTCCCCACGAAGCTTCCCCAAACCATCAGCAATATTCAAACATTCGACATGTACCTCTGTTCAATAAATCTTTAAACGTATCATATGGAGGGTGTGTTCCTTGCTAGTGAAAGAATTAAATTAGTCATTAAAACTGAAGAAGCCATTAGAAAGAATGGGAAAACGTCTTAATCTTTATTTCCACTCGATTGCTAATTTTGACCTGACATTGTTCTACACTACCTGGATGACTGAAGTGATTTTACACAGACGTGATGTGAATTCTCTGTAATACAGGGCAGTTGGAAGCATTATGAGATGGAAGTCCACAATATGGCAGCAGCTCTGGAGAGACAGCTGGGGAGAAGGGCCAACCAAGTTTGTGTATTTCTCTCTTTCTGCACCCTGGAGGAAAATGCAGCGCCAATGTTGTACAGTACATATATCTACTGTCAAATGTGTGTATCCTCAGGACTGTAGCAAGTATGTGCAGTTCCTTAGGGACAGCCACGTCGAGGCTCTGAAGGAGGAGGAGAGACGACACCGTTTCCTGGCTGAGAAACACTGTGGCCTCATACAATCTATAGCCCACCTCATGAATAAGGTATGTAGCTTACTTTAAATAGCATTTTTTGATTCAGCATGTTATGGTTTGTTTAGGCTTATTTACTACAGGTGCCAAATGGGTCGGGTTTGTTGTACAACTCATTGCAATGAATGTCTGAAGGAAAATTACCGGAAGGCACTCGAAAGAGAAATCACAGTAATTTGACTTTATCGGTCCCCGTAGGGAAATTCCCTCCTTTATAATGAGGATCAAGCACATATCACCTGCTTCCGAGGAACAGATACAGATTCAGTTTCCTGGACTGATGCCACACTAACAGGTCGTCTGTTTGAACTCTGGACTCCCTGCTCACTTTTTATCACGCCACTCTACTGACCCAATTACACATTTTACTGTGACTGACAACATTTGTGCAGTAATCCCAACCCTTTGAGACTGCGCCAGTGGTTTAGGACTGACCTGACATATGTGCGCTTGTTTGTTTTACTCTCTGTTGACCAAATCCAGCTGCAAAAATATTTGGCTCCCTAAAAAGGTTTTACATGATTTTTGATAAATCAGCTGGTGCTAACAATGTAAAGGCTCATTCTAATATATATGGGCTCGTTACATCTTTGGTTGCTCCCATGTGAAGAGAGACATGATAAAAGATTAAAGGTTAGTGATGATTAAAAAAAAACATCTCATGGCAAGTCAAAATACGAGATTAAAAGCCAAAATTATTATACAAAAAGTCTAAACTTTGACTTAATAAGTAGAAGGTTTGTCTTAGCCAAAGACATTAAGACAAAAATATGAAATACTATTTTAAGATGTAACACAAATTATAAGATAAAAAACAATAATTTTTGAGTTATCAGGAGCATTATTTCTTTTACAGGCAGAAATAAGCTTACATAACTATCACTGAATCCTCAGAGTTTTAATTCTGCTTTAACCTGTAACAGATTTGTATCTCACAAACACAAAGAGATGGTTGTCTAATTGAAATGGTGTGCTGATGACACAACAGTACTCACATTTAACCACAAATGAAGCAGGCCACTGTTCATCACATGTGGATAACCGTTTCCCTCTCTTGTTTCCTAGTGGAGCACTGAACACACATTTGTGCATATGAGGCAATGTTTTTACCAAATGAGTATTAACATAAGCTGCTGTAACATGAGCTGGTAACTCCTCACATATTAATGGGAATTTATTTGTCTTTATACCTTTGTGTGTCTTTGTGTGTGTGGTGTGGCAGACAGGAGGTTCTCTCCAGCAGAGAGCTGATGCCTGGTCAGAGGAGGTGAACGCCACCAGAGGGTCGGGACACGACCCCAGACGACCCGACAACTCTGTGAGTTCAGGGGAGAGTTTACAGAAATCAGTTGTGTTCACTGAATTATTCCAGCAGGGTCGGAGCTGGGTTGCATTTGCAATGCCAAGATCGTGCTGCTGGTGTGAGTCATAATCCTGTCTTGGGGGAAATCTCTTGTGAAATGTATAACTTTGGACCAGTCAAAACATTGAACATTTAGTGTAGTTTTGTGTAGTTTTAAAACAAATATTACATTTTAAAAAACTTATTATAATGGAACTGGGTGGTATCTGCAACAGGGAAAGGGTTATTCTTATAAACAGTGTTACAGGGAAAGCAGTGAATTTTTGCTATAATATTTCTTTTACAAGGGCGCCCTCTGCTGGTTGGAGCCAGATTCAATTTGAAACCATCAGAATGAATCACACCTCTGGAATGAGGCATAATACTGTTAGAAGGAGGCTTTCTGAGGGGGATTAAACCTGTTACTGAAGTGTAAGGACAGCGATTATAGATATGTTATAGTATTTTTCTTTCCAAACAACAACTTTAATCAAAATATGAACCTCACACATTATTTGAATAAACGCACGAGTGTTTCGATATGAATTCAGACTCTCCATCTCAGAACAGTGGGATCAACACCATGAATAATTCACAAACTGAAACCATATGGTTCTTTGCATGACAGCTGCAATTACAATTCAAGTAAAAAACAAAGACACCCCACTGAGACAAACCCTGTGAGCTTCACTCTGTTCCTCACTGGAAGGTGACGTGCCAGTGAACCCCATACATCCTACATCCTACTGTAATAACAATCAGAGGATTAACGGGGATTCTGTGTTTGTTTTGCTTTGACGTGGGATTTGTCCGCGCTTATAACCGAGCAAAGCCTGTGAGCCACTCTAGACAGATATTTGAGTTGCGCTTCTACAGTCACACATGACACACATTACTCAGTGTAACATACTGTGGATCCAACACATCCTCCACAATAAGCCGGTCCATGTAAGATAACATTAGTCGCTCGCTCCTGGGCTGCTGCTCAGCTTTATCGTTTATTCAGATATCATTTAGCAGTTTGCAGTTATGTCTGCGGTACATCCTGGCGTTTGAAAGATATTCTAACATTACAACTGTACTGTTTAGCTGTGTGTGCCTGTGCATGTAATGTGTTCTTGGTTGCACAGGTGGGGATGAAGGAGGAGGAGATCACAAAGAGCAGAGAGGAGCTGACCCTTGGCAACATACCATCAAGGGGTGAGTGGTTACTGTAATACGAACAGGGCTTCTTTCCAAAGCTCTATATTTATTTTGTGTGAAGCTATCACTTCTACTGACACCATGTTTGAACACGACAATAAATCTAAAACATCAAGGTGCTTAAAGCCCATAAAAAGGATATCATAAAAAGCTATAGATTTTATTTTGGTGCAGTGTATTTCATGTTATGTTCTTCTCCATTTTAGAATTAAAGTATTTCTGTAATATTCATGGTCTGTAAATCTTTAACAGCTCATAATGCGTCCACCTGTATATCAGAGCTCATTTTGCCTTTACTCCACCACCTGCTTTATCATACTTTAAGCCTTTTATCTCTCTCTCTCTGTCTCTCTCTCTCTCTCTCTCTCTCTCCTCATAATTTTGCACATTATGCACTTTCATACCTCCACATTTATTCTTCCCTCTGCAGAAAGTCTGTCTAATTATTTGGCTTGCTTATCTAAAGTAAAAAATACATACAGTGATGATGTATCAAAAACAGACAACAAACTATCTCTAGTATAGTAAATAGCCCTTTCACTTTCGTTCCACTTTTGCCCTTCTGAAACACTACATGCTGCCGCCACGTCGTTACAGTGGCCACACTGATGCTCACTAGAGAGAAAAACAATGCCCCTGCATCTCCTGCCATCCAAGCTAAATAATTATACATAGAGTAAGATATTTTATAGTTTGCTAACCCTCTGAGTTATGAATACCAGGGTCATGATGAATCTAAATGCTAGCTGTTTATATTGTTTTTAATTAATCATTTCACCAGAGCTATTCTGTGCTGTAACAAACTGTTGTCTCTGCACTTATGTGTTTCATTTGTTATCTGTCCAGCGCCGTCTCCCCAGGGAAGCATTTCTCGCTCTACAGCAGTGTCAGGGGGAGGTGGCGGCGGTGGAGGAAGATCCATGAGGGCCCGGGTGGCCCATCAGCCGGGTGGCTCCAACCCCACCCTGCTGCCCTTCACCAGAGGAGAGGTGATCACTGTGTTGGTCCAACAGCCCAGGAACGGCTGGCTTTATGGACGTGCTGTCAGCAGTTCAATGTGAGAGATGTTGCCTTGTGCTCTGTCTTGCTTTACCACTTTCTATCAATACCCATTGTACATACATCTATGTTGCCCAAGTACAATATATGGTAGCCTTTTTGTTTGCTGCTGTACTCTCTGTTGCACACTGATACCAATCAGTAGGCAAATATATTCACATAATTTGCAAAGAGTTTTACATTTCATAACACAGGCCCCTTTTTTCTGGGGAAAAAATCTGCTACAATAAATAGTAAATAAAAGAATGTTGTTACACTGTGAGCAACTGAATGAAGAGAAAATAAAAGAAGAATAACATGATATAGGCTAATATAACAAAAACAAATGAAACAAGAACAGAAAGACTAGGAGTCTACATACTAGCTGCTTTGAACTAAATGCTAACATCAGATTTCTAAAGTGCTTACAATGACAATACATATTTGCTAATTAGCACTAAACACAAAGTAGTTTTTGCTGGTATTTGGTCATAAATCAAAGTTTTGGACACATTCAAATTTTGACCTGATGGTGGTGCTACAGGGAAATTCAGAGACAAATTCAATTAAGATTCATCCTCTGGAGATCATAAATGCCTGTATACAATTTCATGGAAATGCATTCAATACTAGCATTTTGACCGAACACCGACCAACAACTGGCCAACATTGTCAAGGCAACAGCTACCAACAGTACCATTCAATTGTATGAAAAAGTGTATTTGTGTTCACAAATTCTTTTAAATATGTATACTTCTAACACTCTTCATGACATTAACACCTAATTCATTAACTGTCATCTTTCTGGCTCCTTTGTTTTCAGTCAGGGATGGTTTCCAGCCTCATATGTAGAAGCAGTGGACGATCCTCCACGGACAACCATCTCTGGGTAAAGATCCAATCAAATATATTCAACAAGTATGACTGCTGAATAACATTGTCATGTGAAAAGCAAGCTGTTAAAGAAATGTATTGTCATATTTCACTGACTCTTATTATGCCTGACATCATAGCGAAAGACAAGGTTTCCATGAAGCTAGCTTAGCTTAGCATAAACGCTGGAAACAGGGGAAAGACTAGCTGACAGTACCAAAATCCACCTACCTGTACCTTTTAAAGCTCACTAATTGACACTGGAAACCTCTTTGTTTAATCCATACAAAACCTGAAGCTTTAAAACAGTACAGAGGTCACTATTTCTTGGAAGGGCACAGTAATTTCCTGGAGTCTTGTCATCACCGCAAGGTTACCAGACAACCAGTGTAGATTTCAGGAAATAACTAATGTGAGCATATTATTTGCTGTCTAAATATTTCTTCAAAAGTCTCAGTCTATAACATTACTGAGAATCTGAGTTGCCATAGAAATCCATGCTAGTCATGATTACGCGACAAGCAGTGGGACAAATAATTCAAAGGTCATGCATTTCTGAACTACAAACAGAACTACAGCGGCTCCCATTATGTATTACGCGTAATATTATGATTACATAAAGTGTTTTGAACAATGCTGCCTCACAGGAAGTAGGTTTGAATCTCAGAATTTGCATGTGCTTTACCTGATGCTTGTTTGTCATACATGGCCACAGTTCAAAGAACTGCATGTCAGCGCACAGTGGAAAAATAATCTTTATCTGTAGTCGTTAAGCATGAATGGATTTTAATTCAAAGACTAAATCCTTCTGCATGATGCTTGACTTTCAAATATGATACAAAATACAACTTGCAGCTCCCCCCAAGCTGTCCTTATTGTTTTATAGGCCCAACATTTTTAAAAGAGGGTCAGCATGAAACTCCGGCCTGGAATAATAGCATGAACTATTTAAAATATTTGGGTGACCCATTGCTGTGAGGAAAACCAGCAAGAAGTTTAGAACTAAAACTCTGCTCAGTCACTATGGACACATGCCACAGCTAAACGCCTAAAGATGTTAATGTAACTCAAATGCACCTAACATATTTATTTGAGGTGAAATCTCATGCACTTGAAAAAGCAAAACATGCTTTAATTTATATTTTAATATCTAATATCCTTTAAGTATGAAGAGCAATAAACATGAAAGAAAGCTCAGATGTCATGTGAGATAAACAAAAACTTAACTTCTTAAACAAAGAAAACTATTACATTGACTTTTTATTTCAGTAGCTCTTCCCTCAGAAGGAGCAGCAGCATGAGCAACCTGCTCGACCAACCAGGAAGCAGCAGCGGAGCCCCGCCTCCACCTCCACCACCATCTTTATCTTCAAATCAGCAGTTTGAGATGCGACCAATCACACCGACTCCTGACAAGGGAGCTGAGTCTTATTCAGAGAACAAGGTAGGCTTTCAGTCAGCCTGTTTGATTCATCAATCAACTCTCTCTCTCCCTCGCTTTCAAAAGAATATCAATCTTTTGGCCTACGAATCAACACTGAAATGTGGTTTGTTGGGATCTCATTGCCTTTTTCTTTTCTTTTTTTAATAGCAATTTAGGGATGACTTTCTAACAAGGCACCTGCTTTTTTTGTTGTTGTTATTGTTGATATATTACATTCCCTTGATGTTTCCTTATTTAATTAGCTACATTATCAAAAGGTTCCATGGAGTCATTTCACATCAACCAAAGCAGGGACAAAGCGATGGTTCATGATTTTTACCCACAGAAGGTTGAAGTTTATTTCAGTCAACTGACAAACTCAGTGCAAGTACGGGAACCTGAGTCAACACCTGCGTGTTAATGGTTGAAATGATATGGGACAGCTCTGATGAGACAAGAGGATGTAATATTTCTTTGATGGTATTTGTCAGTCTGTCCAGCAGGGGCACTGCGGCAAGGTGCTGTTCTCAATGGCTCCTCACCCCTCTTTCTGGTGGATGCAGGGAGGGAGCTCCAGCTGCTGATGGTGTATGGAGCGAGGAGGTTGTGTGCATGTGTGTGCTCTTGTTTTGGCATGCTGCAACTTGAGACTATTAAGCTGGAGACCTATTTGCAGCCCTTGTGACTGAATAGGTCTGGTTCATAACCTTTAGGGTGCTGCAGTGTGATAATACTGTCTTTCCTCTTTGGTGCTCTTCAGACACACAGTGGTTTGAATAGCATTTCTGTTCAATTACCCTCTTAAACTGTGGTGTTTTGCTTTATAGATGATTGACTTTAAAGCAAATCATCACATTATGCTAATATTCCAAAATCTGAATATTTAAGGGACAATAAGTGAGCAATCCTTCCCGAAGCCTTCACAGTGCAGCCATCATCACGCTCCACCATTCCCATCCGTCAGACATCTACTCACACATTTCATAGTCATTTCATACATTTCATTGTGTGGTCCTTGCTTGTGAATTCTGTCTACTAAAACCTTGCACGTCTTCATACTGGATTTTTGTGCTGCTTTAAGTGACACTGCAAAGAATTGACTTATGAAACGTGTTCTCAAGTGAACACAAATGACAAAGCAGATTCATTATTTGTTATACTTATTTTTCATGGTGACACTGATGTATTTTCCTGGTCTCTGTTGTTATTGCTCCCTTGTCCTATTGTAAAGATGTGATTTTGCAGTTTGTGTCACACTTCAGATTGATTGAAGTGTGTGTGTGTGTGTGTGTGTGTGTGTGGCTGCTTGGCACAACACATCAATGAGCAGCTTGTGGGAGGACCGACTGAAAGCAGAAGGCCAAGGGGTCAAGGGGCTTGCTGAGCCTCCATTGGTGCATGTGTCTACATTTTGTGGTTTGGATTGGCCTTCACTCACTCATACCTTTCTCTTGTTTTGTTTTCTACAGAGATCAAAACCACATGGATCACAACCAGAACTCTTTCCAAAGTAAGATTGATGTAGCTGTGGCTCTGCTTTGAAATCACAGACGGGTTGTGAAATGTTTAAATGGAAGCCACTCATGTTCCTTCCACAGAAATGAAGGATATTTTTGAAGTATATCATGAACCCATTAAATCAGAGAACAACAGACGAGGGCAGTGATCTAAATGGCGCAAAATCGCTTTCCTTCCATTAGAGTTTGAAGTGCAGTTTAGTACTGAAACCATTTCAGTTATGGCCATTTGGGAAGCATGACGATCACTCTCACTCTCACTCTCATTACAGGTGAACAGTTTGCTAGATGATGCCAGGACAGTTTGAAATGCAGTATTCATTTCTCTTGTTATAACCTTCACTGTTGGGTTCAATGATGTTATTTAGGGCAAGAACATTTTCTGATATTGGTTTTCTCTGTCTTTTTCTCTTCTTCCAACATTCATTTCCCTCCCTCCTTTACTCTTTTCTTATTTCAAAGGGGTACCAACCCATTTGCTACAGTAAAGCTGAAGCCCACATCCACGGATGACAGATCGGCCCCACGTTTATATCGACGATGACATCTTAAAACCTTCAGTGAGCTTGATAGTTCACTCCTGACCTTGGAAATAGAAGTACATATGGTCAAAAGTAAGGAAGTGCACCTTGACTGGAGGTTGTTTTGTCAACTAGTGTTTTCATACTTTGTCATACTTGTCGTAATACTCTGTTTGCCATAGTGTCCTTCTGCATAGATATACACAAAGTTGGAGAAAGAGGACAATATTTTTAAATATTTTAGAATTCTTGAGTTGGCACACGAACTGTAGATTTCTATTTTTTATATCTTGGTAAACCATCAACCAACATCTATCCATGTTTTTTGTAGCCTTTTTTCAAGATTGTCTCTAAGTTTGTGATTTGTAAAATAGTAAGAATGAAACACTGTTTGTCTGACATAAACTAGGATGTTCATTAGATCTTACCTGGTCTTAAATAATCATTCCACAGAAATTCTGAAATGATAACCATCTATGATGTGCATATAGTGTAGAGTGGATGTTAGAGATCAGTGCTAAGAACGCGTTGGTGTGCAACGAAATGTACCTTTTCATGTAAGATCTGTCACTTGCAGCTCAGGGATGGATGCACCATGCAATGCACTGTATGCAGCTGCTTAAATCATCTTTTTTATGTTTTAGGTTCTTATTGCTATTGTATTGCATCATTCTTCTCTACATGGTCTACTGAATTAAGGCCACTAATAAATATTAATTGCATTACTAATTTACTTTGGAAAATTCAATTCAATGGAAAATGAATGTTCAAAATGAAAATGTAACCTCTGACATATAATGTAATGTCTTGTAAAAAATAGGATAAAATGCAAGAAATGTAATGAAAAATGCAGTGCGTTCATGGATAATGTAATACCATCTTTAAAACATCATATAATTACTTTAACCACTGTGTCTTACTTTATTAGCAGACATTTCTTTACTAATGGCATAATGGTAATATTGATCTTTAATGTAATATTAACTACAAAGTAACTAACTAGAATATAATGTACAGAATAAGAGAAATTGGTATTACATCATCAGTTAAAGCCCTTGATTGCACTTGATTTCAAATCCTCAGTATTTGTATATAACATTAAATACTGACTACAAAATAACCAACAATAAAAGTTAATGTTAAGGAACAATCTTGGGTGTTACTTTTTAAGCATTTAACAGTGAAACGTTTATCAAGAAGTTGTGGGTGTGGTTTGATCAGAGTTGATTGACAGCGACCTGGAAACGAACAAACGAAAAGACCATAAACTGTCAACATATTCTGATCTGAATATGACGCTAAATTCTGATTGGTACACGTCGTAAGTGACATCACCTTTTTTTCCAATGGAACCAGTGAGAAGAGTTTAGACAAAACAAAAAATAATAAATAAAATCTCTTGTGAAATAACCAGCACTATTCTAACTTGGGCAGAACATTTTGCATTTTAAGGACATTTAATAATATTGTGAAGTTTTACTTCACTGCTTTTGAGTGGTACTTGTTAAATCATGTCCACATGCCACTTCCCATAAACCCTTCTATCCTATGACCATGTGTTTTGACCTTTTGTGTACTGATCTGCACTGAACTGAACAGCCCTGCTCATTGTCTGTTAAGTGATACCTCTAAGCTTTAGATCTGTGTTTATTTTCTCAGGCAGTAAAATGGCCTACTAAAGAAGATCAGGATTCCCACATTGCCTGTTTGGGCCCTCCACTGGGGATACTTAACCCAAATTGAACCTCAGTGTGAATTCAATTCTGCTAATGGCTTGACAGCACGGTTCTGTTAAACTAGCATGGCACTTCTGAGTAAAGAATCTTTGGCAAGTGGAAAAACGCAGCATCCGTCTCCTTTTTCTCTTTCACTGAAGTTACATTCATAATGCAGTATGGACTCGGAAGCAAACGCTGGCAAAAAGAGGCTCCTCACTGGTCCGTTATTGCACAAACTTTGTCTGCGTGCAGTTTCTTCTTCTCCTGTCACTGTGTATACAACACAGGCAATGCTAATGAACACTGACAAATGACACTAAAGGGTCATTTTGACCTTCTTAAAGACAAAATCTTCATAAAGTACACCCCTTTATTCATTATTAGGTTGCTGCTAAGATATGCTTCTCTCGTTCTGCTTGATAAAAGAAAATGTGACAGGGAAATAGAGAAAGGAAGGAAAGAAGGAGAGCTGGATAGAGAGTAAAACCAGATAGTAGAATCACATCAAAGGAAGGAATTAACAGAGGAGTCTTAGTCAGCCAGTCTTCTCGAGGCTTTGTTTTTCTTTATTTGATTCTTTCACAGCTTGACCTCTTTCTTCTTTTGGTGTGTTTTACAACAGCTCATTACCAGAGTAAGATGGATAGATGGAGCGATGGATGGATGGTGTGGGAGGGACAGAGGAGAGCGAATGCAGGACGGGAACAGGGCCAGAAGGGAAATCGACAGAAAAGAAGAGAAAAAGAAAAAGGGAGAAAGAAAACATAAGAGAAAGTGTTGGCTAAGAAAATGAAGAGATAAGAAAGGCTAAAGTCAAAAATTCAGAAGGAAATGGGGGTCTTTCTCTTATAATCTCTATTTTCTTTAAATACCTACTTTACGCTTTAAAATGTTAGGTTTATTCCTACAGGCATGATTTATAACTATACAGAAACAGAAACAAGAACAGTTTGTATAAAAAAGCTCAAATAAATAGGATGAATATAGCTGGGGGTACATTTGAGGAGGTGTGTGTGAGGGGGTGGCACACCGCAGCTTACTTTCTATAGTGCAGCATTGCACTTAGTGAATACAGCAGTGAGGGAGAGGATGAGGAAGAGGAGAGTGTGTAGCAGGAATCAGCTGCAGTCTGGTGGTTGGGGGTGGAGGAGGTGGAGGTGCTGGGGAGGAAGGGGGGGCAGCGGGTGTCAGGATGTGGCGGTGGTTGGGAGGTGATCTTGGAGTTCTAGTCAGTCACACTGGGTGACTATTTATTCTTTCACCAGGGCAGCAAATTCTGCAAGAGAGGAAGAAAAACCTTGTCAGGATGTTTGAGTTATTTTCTTTCTATTTTTTTAATCCATCACAGTAAAAACGTCGTCAGCTTTAAAAGCTAAAAAGTTATGGTATGCTTTGGAGAATGCTCAACAATAATATACATTGAGGACAATTTGTAGTTGGGGACTGTATGCAGATTGTTAACTGGGAAGGTGGGGTCAAAAAGGAAGGAGGGTCTAAAATGTTTGGGAGTGCAAGGGAGGGTCTTTAATTATTCCATGCAGCAGGTTTATATTTTAATTTCCCTTTTCTTGTGACAATTACTTTTTTTTTTAAATGGATGGAATGGATCATAAAGGCATGTTTTGCCATATGCAGAGGACAAAAATCATGCCTCATCTCGTCATAATATGTTTATTTTTTAGTAGCTAGTGGGACCAATGTACTACTTCCAAATCTACTGTTTTGAGAAACAAAAATTGTAAAAAGTGCACCTTTGTTCACTGGCCAACAGTCAACTTAGCTTTTTTCTGATCTATGTTAAAGTTAAATGTATCATGTAGAGTTTACCTATACTATAATGTACAACACAACCTGTTCTACTAATGGGTGAAGTAAAAACATTACAGGGCTGAAGCTCCTCAGCAGCCACAGAGCTGCCACCTGTGCCCTGTGAGCTTATTTAAAGTGGTCAGAACTGTTCATTTAGTAGCTCTTGTTTAAAAAATAGAGAACATATGCGGCAAACAGGATGCACCACTTGTTATGTTTGCCATCATTTTGGCAATTCCACTCCTAATGTGCGATTTAGGCAATGGCCCGAATAGTTTATGTACAATGGGCTGAAACATGTTCAATCATTTAGGTTTTACTTCTTCGGCGTAGACATTTAAACAAACTGCAGAAAATGACTGTAGTGTAAGATCTCATATCTTACATCTATGACGATATTGATATTGCAATCTGAAAGCTGACATTCACTGATTAAAATTCAAAACAATAAAAGAAACATATAATGGAACTACAGTCTTAATAAATGACCAAAAAATAAATGTGTGTTAAATCACACACTGCAGCAAATGAAGACAGTCTGCCTGTGTGTGTTTGTGTGACTTTCTTTCTACATTTGTGTTGCTTGGTGTCTGTCTGCGTGACCTTGTGATGCTCCTACTAATGGAATTTGATGTTTACCATCGACTCCGATCTTGCCGTCTCCATCCTTGTCGGCTGCTTTTAAAAATGCTTTGGTTTCTTTGTCTGTCAAGTCCCTGCCATCTTTGGTGAAACCCTTCAGGACGTATCTAGCCGGGGACAGAAAAGCAGAATGGATGTGTGTCACAGAACAACTAATGTTTCATGTGCAGAAAGATCATTTGTTGCATCTTTTGGGTTTTATGTGTGTGTGTGTGTGTGTGTGTGTGTGTGTGTGTGTGTCTGCATGTGTGCTTGTCTCACTTGAGCTCCTCCTCCTCTATGAAGCCGCTATTGTCGGCGTCCAGCACTGTGAAGACCTTCTTCACGTCATCAGAAGACTTGGCCTTCAGTCCCACCATCTCGAAGAACTTCTTATGGTCAAAGGAGTCAGCAACTGCACACACAAAAAAGGTGGCACACAGTCATGCAAAGACACAAAGATTCAAAATGTCAGCAGTTTGCACTAATAAACTCCAAAATGTTAATCTGCTCCTCTTGACACCTACTGACATTTGATGAAATGTTTCGCAATTCTTTGACTTAAAGGGTCTTCTAATGTTAGAATTATGAAGACACAAAGTTTTTGTTGGACACTAAATATAGTGGGCATGAAATCCCACACACACTCTGAAAGTAACTTTAAGTTGCTGAAAAGTACTTGTCCTGTGTTGATCTAGGTGATGAGGCCTAAAGGCAAAATTGTAATTGTAGTAAGGCAGCCTTCTAACACTGTGACTGTTATAGATTGAGAACATTTGTTTGCCAGAGGACCAATCATTTCTGGGTCATGGAGTTCTGTCTAACTCCTCTGTCTGTCTGTCTGTCTGTCAATGTTATGCATGCAAATACATTAGCTACAAGTATGCACATATGTAAAAGAAACTCAAAAAAGCCTTCATTCATATCAGCATTTGCAAGACAAACTGTTTTAGCCAATGTCTTCACTCAACAGTGATATAGAGGTGGAGCCCGTGGTTATGGAAGTAAAAGTCTTATTTTATTGGACGTAATTTAACAAAGCTCCAATACATAGCATGAAACAATGAGTTTATAGTTATAGCTAATTTTAACTCTCGTCCCCAGTTGGGCTTTTGCATGTACAGTGTAATTGAAATATACAGCTTTCAGTATCATAAATAGATAAGTCTCATTCATTTTGCCCATAGATAATGTAACAAGACTCACAGTTGGAGCACTTCTAACCACTTCTATGAAACTTTGAATCATCAATACAAGAGATCAACAGGCTCAATATTGTAATGTTTTGAGCCATCTGCCATGCCAAAAGGACAGGCAAAACATGATTTTATTCGAAACAAAGTTTAAATAATTAAAACTGGTGACCATAACATGAACACGTGTTCATTACATTACCCAGGAAAGTCCAGTGTTTCTGCATTTTGTAACATTAAAAATATAGTTTGAAGATGAATTTGAAATGGGAATACAGATTTGGGCAGAACACAGGAACCAGCAGACAAAGGTGTGTGGAGGGAGGGAGATAACACTGGTCTTAAACCAGTCTAAAACTAGTTTTTGTTGAATTCAACACCAGACCAAAGATAAGCCAAGCTCTGCAAATTGGAGTTGATTTTTAACCCAAGTCATCCAAAATCCATATCCCCAAGATCTAAACAAATCTGGGAGATCATATATGGGCCAGATCCTGAGAACCCCTGTGACTGATCTGAGACAAGTGCTTTACCTGCAAATGCATCTAGAGCTTTCTTGATGTCATCAGAGTTGAGGATGCTGGTCATTGCCATCTTGGCTGTTGGAGAAAAGAGATGAAAAAATAGAGACAGAGAAGGAAGGGGGGGGGGGGACAGAGAGGGGACAAGGTTAAAAACAAGGTCGCCAGAGAGCAGAGAGAGAACACGGAGACATTCTCGTATTACACTGGTGACACTCTAGAAATGGAGCAGGAAACCAGGACATGTGAGAAGGAGGTGATGAGTGACAGGGTGAATTAGTGACAGTCGAGGAGCAGTGACAAAAGCAGGGAGGGGAAGGAGATTGTGAGAACGATGGAGGTGGAGAAAGAATACGTAGCAGAATGGTGTTGAGGGAAGACATAAAAAGTTTTTTAGAATAAAAGAGAACAGGAAGGGAGGGGCAGATGGACAGAACAACCAGTGTGGTGTCCAAATCAGTGTTTTCCATTTTATCTGTGTGATATCATTGAGCGTTTACAGATACAAGAAGGGCACAGGGCTCGAGGCCAAGTCAGCAGGGCTTTAACAAGCCATCTGAGTCTTCTGCTGTGTCTGAAATACCACAGGAGAATTCAGTTTGTCAGCCCAGTCCAGATGGAGAATCTTCTTGTGCCTCACACTATGAAAGGTGAGCCCAGCAATGCTAACAGGCTGAACACCGAGATACACGAACACACAGAGACATGGAAGAAAGCTGGAGTCCAGAGAAAGAGTGAGTGACGTGGATTAGAGGTTGAGGTTCTCTGATTTCACTCCACTCATTGTGGTCAGGCAAACCTTAACAGGGATTTGGTTGGGTCACACATTATTTCAAGCTGAATGACAGATGATTGACTCAGACATCCACGCAAACCTCACCTCCAGTTAACTGAACGCATGGACTTGATGAGCTGTCAGAGGTCTTTGCTTCCAGTTAATCAGTAAAAAGACTCTTTCAGCGAAGTCAGATTTTGCTTAAACTATCCACAAATACCAGTTCATGATTAAATTTGAGTTGAAAATAGAACATTCAGCACCGATTTGTAATAGTTGCTCAACAGGTTACAGAGTTCACAATTCAAAATTCAAGATTTTGACCTGATAATGTTGCTAAATTACAGGTCAGGTAAAGTTTTTACAATTCATCCTGCATTTCATGGCAATGCATCAAATAGTTGTTAAGACATTTCAGTGTGAAACAAAATAGTGCACAGACAGACCAACATTGCTATCCCTAGAGTCTCGCTGCTAGCATGGCTAAAAAACTGAACTCATCAAATGCAGTCTGGCTTTTTAAGAACAATTATGTTCCAAACTTAGCTAACTGTAGTTTATCTGCAGTGGGCCCTAGGGCTCTTCAAATACACACACCCCAAATGTTTCTGTTTGTGAGAACAGGTTACGCTAAACTATATGAACAATCTTCAAACCTTCTGACTGTATGTTCAAAGCAGGGAATTGAAATGTCTCGTAGAAAAGTCACAGTAATGACAGTGTATCACCATCACCCTTGTAGCATCATCACCACTGTGTTCCCTCTGTGCAGCACATAACGCTGAGCTGGCCAATATCGTCGCTCTGTCCTTCTCAGTGGAAAGACAGTCTGAGTTGCCTGTATGATCACTCATGCTATCGTATTTTGCTGCATCACGCCTTGAGCACTCCAACTATTCTAATATCATTTACTCCAGTCTGTCATGCTGGTTTCATTTGGCTGCATTTAAGGTTAATATCCACAGACAAAAACACTTTTTTTATTCATCTGGGTTCCATTCAAAATCAGAGTGTGGGGGAATCATCAGCTAATAAAAATGATGTGTTGACTACAAACTTCATTAAAAGAAAATAAGGCATAACTTAGAAGATGCTAAATGTGCCCATAGTTATACAATACAACATTTATCCTGGTTAGAAGTGTTTTTAAGTAATTACAGATAAATATAGTGTTAACCACTGTTTGAAGCAGTTTCTGTCCATTTGTGTCACAGTCAGCTTCAGTGATGTATGAGCATCTTTTGAGGTATGGTGTTATCTACTCCAGTAACATACTGCTACGCACACATATCAATACTGAACACTGCTTAACTTGTGTGGCCACACATTCAATCTTTTATCATTGTAAAAGCACAACCTCCTTCTCTGACCTTTATACCACAAAGGTGGCCGTGGGGAAAAGAAACAATTCACTGTGAAATGAGGAGGATAAGATTGATTTACTGAGCTATCTCGTTCAGTGTGCTGCTAGTGGTAGTGTATAAAGTATGCCACATTGATTTTTTAAGGGAAAGTATATAAATCGATTGTGGTTGTGCTGATCTGCTGTCTGTCTCTGCAGATTTCTGATCTCAGTCAATTATCTGAAATGCTTTGCTTTCTCTCTGTCAGCTAGCTAAACTTGCAGTAACTGAGTTTATATCATCACCTTGATATGATGGAAAAACTTGCATTTTTTTGCGCATCCAGCAGTTACACAGCAACATAATCATTCATATGGAGTCGTGTTTCATTCCACCTGATGTAAGTTCAATAGTCACCCTCTTTTAGCTCTGTTTTTGGGCTCTACCAACTCCTGATATCTGACTATTTAGCTGCAAAATGATCCACTATGTTCACCAGCAAACTGTTTGGTGCTTAGCAGCTGGCGTTCAGTGGGTTTTTAGAGCCTTTTTTCTGAAAACATGTTCTTGCTGCGGCTGAAAATGATGAAGTGAGATTGATGAGTGTGAACTAACTTCGGCTTAAGAAGACAAGGAGATCAATCCACCAACCCTGCAAATAATGGTCGACCCTCCCTACCACCTTAGCTACAATATGTTTATGTGAAAACTATGGACAGTGTGGTTTGTTAATATGGGTATAATGTAGAAGGATGATATGGCAAACCTCAAATGGACATAAAAGAATAAAGAAATATTGCTAGTCTACAAAATCAATATATTTGTGATTGGCAATATGGTAGTGCCAGTACTGTGTGGAATAAAGCCTTAAAGGCCTTGGATCTAGCTTAAAAGGTTTCTTTACATTATTTTATAGATATACATATATATCTATATATAAATATATATGCTGATAAAATGTACTTATTGTTTCATTGTTGCTATTGTCTATAACCACTATCTTTGCTGGATAAAACTTTTCAACTTGAGTTTTTTTCTTACTCTCTATTACACTGATTTCTGTAGTCTTGAAGCCCTGTCACCGAGGTGTGCTGTTTACGTCAAATCAACTTTTTCATCACTGAAGCAGAATGCTGAGGCAAGACATAATGTCTACTCAGAAGTCTAAAAAAAAAGATTCAAAGAAAGTTTGAGCTGACACATTGCTTATCTGTGTTTTTTATTAGTGTGTGTTTTTATGTGTGGGTGTGTACTCTGTTATTACATTACATTTAGGCATTTAGCAGACGCTTTTATCCAAAGCGACTTCCAAACTCTGGGGTCCCCAGACGTGGGGTGTGAACCCACGACCCTGGGATTAAGAGACTCATTCTCTACCAACTGA
>JAVQJD010083265.1:0-18296 GCA_036023655.1 Nannoperca australis | reverse complement strand
TTGATGTAAAAAAAATCTTATTTCAAATACAAATCATTATTTCTAACCTTGTCAATGTCTTGACTCTATTTTCTATTCATTTCACAACGTATGGTGGTGAATAAGTGTGACTTTTCATAGAAAACACAAAATTGTTTGGGTGACCCCAAACTTTTGAACGGTAGTGTATACCCACTTTAAATAAGCTGTAAACTGTGAATAAACTCCTACACACTGAGCATTAGTGTCAAATCTGTTGACATTCTCAGTCAAAACCTTCTATAAACACAAACATGTAGTTTTTCAGTTCAAAATAAGTTTGAAGTTTGAACCTGCAATAACTGACGTTAACGTTGATACAGCAAACCGTGCCTATTTGCACATCCAGCAGATACAAAGCAACAGTAGCATTCATTTGGAGTCATATTTCTGGCTGCCTGCTGAAAGTCCAACGTTCACACCCATTTTTAGCTCTGTTTTGGTCTCCACCCACATCTGACCACCTGTGTTGCTCAGAATTGCTGCCCTGTGCTCACCAGCTGGCTGCTAACTTTGTCAGTCTGTTGTTTGGTGCTGAGCAGGAAGTGTGCGGTGAGTTTATCAGATTGAACTGAAATAGTGAGCTGAAATACATTACATTACATTACATTTAGGCATTTAGCAGACGCTTTTATCCAAAGCGACTTCCAAAATAAGAGCTGAAACGCTCCGTGTTGCTGGGTAAAAACTACAGAGTGGGTTGATAATACATTGTGGGTTTTACCTTTCACATACAAGTAATATAGTGACCTATTGGTAATATAAAAATAGGGAATATAGCAGCTATAAGGCCTCACAACATACACTTCTGTATACATGTGCAATCAACAAGAAATTCATTAGCGTAAGTAATAAAATATCAAAGGTCCTTTTTGAATTGTACAATGCGTTTCTAACTAAGGGCTGAAGGTAATCGAGGTAAAATGCCTCCCTGAACAATAATATCTGTTTGATGAGAGAAAACGAGTCTGTGTGGTGCAGTGATGTCCGTCCGTTTGAGACTCTAGTAGATGCAAACGCGTTCCAAGAATGTACTGTGAAGTGTTTTCTTTGACAGAAGTTCAGATTGTCTGGCCACCTGCCAGAGGTACTTATCCTGGTTCAGAGTCCATCATCATGTGGCTCTTTGAGGCGCCCGCTCAGCTGCCTGTCGCATTAGAGAACGCCATGCGGTCATTAGTCTGCAGGATGTGCCGAGTTCTTACTGGAGCACAGTGTGCTGGGCAAGCGGAGGCTCCTGATATGTGTCTGCGTGTGACTCTGAAGCATAATAACCAGATTAAAACTGGCATTGATTTTCACCTCGCGCCATTTTAAAAGCGGCCGCGCACACACACTTGTACTTTCTCTTTGTCTCTCTTGTTCTCATGCCCAAGCACGCACGTACACAATGACACACTGAAATCAAACTCAAGGTCCACCAGAGGTACTGGTCTTTAAGCTGATCCCAAGTACCCGCCGCTGAGTGACTGAATTATCATTAAACCATTTGCTAATATTGGTACTTGGTTGTGTGATTGATCAGTGTGTCAGATTTGAAAAGGTTGTTGCCTTGTTCTCTCCTCTCAGATGTGTCATTTAAAGATGTGTTCTGGTAAATACTGAAATAACATACTTAAAGTTGGGATACATTCTTTCTATGTATCTGTGTGTCGTCACTGTCCGTCTGTCTGTGTGCATATCAAAATTGGTTGTGTGTGTGTGTGTGTGTGTGTGTGTGTGTGTGTGTGTGCGCGTTCTGTCTCTCCAGGTACGGCCATTTCTCAGGTATCAACAGGAAAGTCCAGCTGACCTACCTGCGCAATGGCCAACCGAAAGCCTCGAGCGAAGAAGAAGGTACAAACACACAGAACTACTGTTTATATCTATGGCAGCTAGTTGGTAAAAGTTATCTAATCTGGTAAAATAAGTTACTAGTGTGAGAAATTAGAGGTACAATAAGGATTGTAGATCATTTCGGTAAATTTCAGTTTTTGGAACGTAACTTGTAATTAATATGTAGTCAAACTATTGATGAACATTAACAGGATAGAGCCAGGAACCTTTTAACCGATTTAAACATGTTTGGCAAAGTGCTAAATTAGGGAAGAGAAGCTGGAATCTTATGTGGAAAATACCCAGTTTTATTAATTAAAATGATAAAGGAGGAGTGTAGTGCCATTTCACTGAGTGCCTGTGTCAAAATCTGAAAGGTGATGCTGTATTTACATGGTGCATATTACTGAATGTGCTTGTGTTTAATCCACATACCATACAGCAAACCCAGGGCAATATATTATTCTATACTGTACACAGTGCAGAGAGGGGAGATAAGAGGGGTGAAGGGGTCGTTAAATCATTTCCTTCTTTCAAATACTACAGGTGAACAGACAGATGGGTTTCTCGAGCAGCTTCTCGAATAAAATCTTAAAGACAAAGAATTCAAATGTTTTGAAGTTGTATGAAGTATTCTTGCACAGTGATTACAGATATGAATAACAAAACGCTGCTGTTTTTTGTTTTTCAGACTCTAAGAAGGACGGTCCATCTCTGCTGCTCGTGTTGAAGTGGGGCGGGGAGCTGACGCCTGCAGGCCGGGTTCAGGCTGAGGAGCTGGGCAGGGCCTTTCGCTGCATGTACCCTGGAGGTCAAGGTATTTACAGGACACACACTCGCACTGACGTTAGATAATAGATCCAGTACGAGGGATCCTTCTGCTTTGGTTCTGATCTAATTATTTATGGTGTAAAATGTATGATTTCTTTTGTTCCAAAGAAAAGGTTTCTGGTACAGTTCTGCTGCTTAAAACCACCATTCAATGCAAAAACATGTTATAGAAGTATTTCTTCATCATATAAACTACTTATAAAATCCCCATTTATGTCCTGGCTTCCTCAAAAACTCACAAACATTATTAAAGGTAATTTATAACACAGTCAAGAGGGCCAATGATCATACGTCCCAGTCTGTCTGTCCTCCCACGCGTACCTTTGCTCGTAAATGTTTATTTCCAGTCACTGGCACTGGCAGCAATGCTGCGTGCACTGTCAACATTGCATAGCTGACTTACAACGTGTCAAAGAAGGTCAAGGGTGGAGGTGATTTTAGAGAAGCCAGACAAGCCAGATTTCCAGGCTTCCTGCAGCCACTGGATCTTTTTTGTACCATTTCTTTCAATTTCAGTGCAGGTCTAGATCACCCACTTTATAGTGTGCGTATGAGTGTGTTTAGACTAATTTAGTCAGATATATATTCTTTAATAACAATAATGTTTCTCACACATTGTAAAATCATTACTCATCAACTTGATGTAATTACTTTTCTATTTTGTGCCTCTATGGTGGTTGTTGAGGCGGTTAATACACAAGAAACAAGAAGTTGCTGCTGGTAGTTTGTCTCTGCAGCAGATGGTCTAATGAGTGAAAGTCAGATTGAAATAATCTACTGTTTAAAGCACAAAAACTGTAGAAAGCGAGCGTGTGACAGCCACCTCAAGAGTGACTGGAAGACCTTTTAATCATGTAAACATACTGCTAAATATGTGCTTCTTTGAGCCTTCATTTCTTTCAACTGGAACAATTATTGTTAAAATCACATTAGAATTAATATTTTCTCAGTCACTTCAACAAGTGGTTTCTCAGAGAGGCCATTAGAGGAACTGCATCTGAATTCACTTCATTTGAGCTCCGTCTTGGCTCAAGGTCCTAAAAGTGCTCAGAATAAAGTTCCATGACAACTGAGCAAACTCCATCAGCTGATGAAGGCCATATGTATGTTCTAAAGCACCACAACAAGCGAGTAAGTGGACCTTGAGTTAAGATTGTGCCGTCAACCACCTCCACGTTGCCTTCAACATCCTGATGCAAAGGTCGCTGCTGTTTACAGTCAAAGCTGCACCTGTAACGAAGATTAACATTATCTTTATATCAGGAACGGAACATTTTGAGAATTGCTGTTACTAACAACACTGCTGTTGTTTTCATAGTCTTTTTGTTTCATGGTATCACATTGGATGATAATATTCAGGCTGAAAATACCGCTTGCTCTGCCGTCCAGCAGTCGCTCCGTGCTGTCCACACACTTTTGGAAAGCACAGCTGACCACACCCGGACGAACAGAACTGCAACAGAACTGTTTCCTCTTTTTAAACTTTAGTGTGGAGTTGGTCTTTAGTATAAAGACTACACGCAGCACCTGTAACCCTGAGCCTCTTAAACAAATTTAAATATAATTAATAAGCAGACATAATAACATTTTCTCTCTCTCTATCACTTTGCAGAGATTTTAACTGAGCAGCACCTTTGTGTCATTTATAAATTGCCTTTTTCCCTCCTTCTTAATTCTCTGCTGTTTAGTGCATGCACACCACCTCAGCACTGCACAGAAAAACAACCTGAAGCAGAACTGAGACTAGATGCTCTTGTCTGTTTGCTGCTTCATCCCAACCACTGTTTTTTCTCATACTTCTTTCTCCACCACAAGTTTTGTCTATTAACTCTGCTCTTCTCTTCTTACCTGTCGTTGCGCTGTGTAAACTACCAGCCTGTAACCGCCGGTCCCATGGCTGTGAGTCCCCTATTGGCTTTGGTAAGAGAAGGGTTTCCTGGATATCACCGCTCTTCCACTCCTCCTCTCATTCTGCGCGTTTTGTCGCTCCGTCCACTAACGTGCTCTGATCTCTCCTCTCATCATGATTCTGTTTCATTTCGCCTGGCGACTAGTCCGGCTTGTCCTACAGTGAGATTGCTGTGGATTGTTTGTGTCGTCATTGATGTGTTCCAGAGGTGATCCACCGCAGCAGATGTTGTGTTGGTAACTTGCTCGTACGTACACAGGCAGCTAAAGCGACTGCAGTTTGGTGTCGTGAGCTAACGCGGATCATCTCACACTAATCCTCCTGCATTGTTTCCCCACGAATTCTTGAGGTGTTTTTGTTTGTTTTGATGAAAGCCAGTCGACTTTGGCCCGGTTTAAGTCCCCGACACGTCCCAGATCTTTCTAGTAAAATGAGGCATGATAAAGCAAGTCAAGCTGATTGTATAACATCAGGCTATTTGGTTGTACACTAAAGAAAAACGCATGAAGCATCAGTGTGATTTGATCTGTAGCGTTGGTATGCATCCACCTCCTACAGCGCAGGGTGGGAAATTAGCTCCAGCCACCAGCCGATAATGATTTACTATCGAGTGGCTGGCGATTGTGAACATTCGTCTGTCAGTGGCGGCCTGGTAGATGTTCACATTTAATTTCCCATCCTCCTACAGCTCCATTCATTTAGTATTTTTAGCATGTTAAAAGTCTTTCTCTTTAGGTAGGTAATCTAAAGTATTTGATCTCGTCTCCAGGGGTTTACTCAACATCTATTCACTTCACTTTCACTTCATTTAATTCGTAGGTTAAACCACACCACTTAAGTTCACATTAAAGTGAAATGAGCCATATCAAAAGCTTGCAAAGCATTTTGAGGACACTGCATTTGAACTGAAAGTGATGTTGTACCTGCACAGGTGCACAGGTTGCCTGTGTACCTGTTTTGAATTTAAATCCTTGGTACTTTTGGGGACAATCAACGCATAATTTTATTTGACTTTCTCTTTTCTTTCAACTGCCTCCCACGACTCAGCCGTTTCTTAACTGAGAAAAGGATTGCACGGTGTACCTTGCTGTAAGCAGGCCAGTTAACCGCAATGCCCCGCTCTGTGCACAATCTTCCAGGTGACTACGCTGGGTTTCCAGGCTGCGGCCTCCTGCGCCTGCACAGCACTTACCGCCACGACCTGAAGATCTACGCCTCTGACGAGGGCAGGGTGCAGATGACAGCGGCTGCATTCGCGAAGGTAAGTCTGCCCCCGTACCTGAAAGACTACAACTTTTTATTTTTAACTAACTTTAACACTTAAGAAAGGGAATGAATATCTCTATAGATGCTTGAGATCTACTTGTTCTTATGCCATAGTGATAAATACTGTTATTCCCAATATTATTTAATGTGTTAGGGGATGCTTTCTACCCATAATATAATATTTGTTCAGATTTGCCAGTAAATCTTTTTTTCTGGTTACTTTCAGATTCTTTGCATAGTGGGATAATTCATACGTGTGAGGTTTTGATATGGATACAGGTGCAGTTGTTCTACTGAAGTTACAGCTTCTTGTGTTGTGCTGTAGTGTGACTCGAAGGCTGGTCTGCAACAAAGGATTATTGTCATTATTAATTAATGTTAATCATCATCACGTCTCGCACCAAAAAAACAAGGTTCACACTGAGAAGCTGCAAAAAGCAAATGTAAATCTATTGTTTCAGCTCTACTTGAGAGAGTATAAAGTGTAATATTGGAAATAAATATTAACAAAATAAATAATAACAGTATTTTCAGCATTAAAGGTCTTTAAATACTTGTAATTTGACAAAGTGACATTTCTGTGTAAAGACTTCACATTTTAAGAAACTGCAGATCCACAATAAAAACACTTAAGGTGCTTAAAAAGGTTAAAGGTTGCATAGTTTTTCCAAAACCTTAGGTTCTCTGAGGTGAACATGAGGAAGTGTCCCTCAGTAGAGATGACTTGACACGATGCCTTCAGGTCAAGCTCTCTGGTTTCTCTGCAGGGTCTGCTGGCTCTAGAGGGGGAACTGACTCCGATCCTGGTCCAGATGGTGAAGAGTGCCAACATGAACGGACTGCTGGACAGCGACAGCGACTCTCTGACCGACTGCCAGCAGAAGGTGAAGGCCAGGCTGCATGAAATCATGCAGAAGGGCCAGGAGTTCACACAGGACGACTATCAGAAGGTATGTACGTGGCAAACCTGAGATGGTGAAGTGAAGATTTGACACTGGTTTTTGATTTGCTAAAGTGCCAGTAAGCTTTCACATCGACGTGCTTCTCAAGTCTTCATTCTTGATATATTTCAACGTTTATAAAGAAATAATGTTATGCAGGTCTGTTTCCACTTGTAACTTACTGCCCATTATAAACGTGTATCTGACTAAAGCTTCTCACGGCACTTTCTAAAGCAGTGGTGGCATTTACTTCATCTTGACCCACTTGAACTTGTGTGTGTACATTTTATGCTGCTTTATATTTCAATAGGAAATATTGTATTTTTTCTCTTTACTCAATTAAAGGATCTGAGTTCTTCTTCCACCACTGGGCTAAAGTTATGTTACTGCGTTCTTTGATAAGATGTTTATAAAGAGCGTGTTATTTATTTTCCCAGTTGGCACCAACTGGCAGCCCATCGCTGGTGAACTCAATGAAGATCATACAGGATCCAGTCAAAACCTGCGACAAGGTGCACGCCCTCATCCAGAGTCTCACCTCACAGATCCGCAAGAGACTGGAGGACCCCAAGTCTGCAGGTAGTGTGAACCTGTAGTACCTGTACACAGGTTCAGGGGCATAGGGGAAGAATATTCAGCCACATGTGGTTTAGTCCGTGGGCTTTTGTCTGCATGAGTCAGACAGAAGCATAACATGTTTGAAATGTCAAGTATGTTTTCAGAGACAATTACCTGTTTAACATTTGGACCATGCTGACGAACATCCTGTGCTTCTCCCCAGATCTGCAGCTTTACCACAGCGAGACGCTGGAGCTGATGCTGCAGCGCTGGTCCAAACTGGAGAGAGACTTTCGCACGAAGAACGGCCGCTACGACATCAGCAAGATCCCGGACATCTACGACTGCATCAAATACGACTCGCAGCACAACGCCTCGCTGGGACTGGAGGACACGCTGGAGCTGTTCAGGCTGTCCCGCGCTCTGGCCGACATAGTCATACCGCAGGTCTACGGAGAACATTAGTGTTTAGCTTTGTAGCACATTTCAGGTGTTCTCAGGCTCTCATAGTATAGTCATAGATGTAAAGGGTTGCATGCTTTGACTATACACACGTTTCGCATTAGTACTGAATTGTTTTGTAATATACTGCAAAAAGTAAGTTTAGTTTAGAGAGTTAACTCATCTGGAGGAGTCGGGGAATGTCAGATCTGTTTTAACACAGGTCACATTAGAGAAGGCATTTTACTGATCATTTCAAACGTGTATTGCATTAAACGGTGTTTTTGAAACCAGCTATTTTTCCCTTTGAGCATAAAATCCAACTTTATTGATCCCTGTGGCAAGATTATAGTGGTCCACCAAAAACAGTAGGGTGACTCAGCAGTTAAAATCAAAATACACTACAAAGCATGCCATTTTAAATAAAACAACCCAAAACAGCATAAACAGTGAAACACTTTCTCAGTTCTAAGGAAAAAAACAAGTTAATTTTGGAGGTGTTAGAGGAAAGTAATGGGATTTTATATTAAGCCCCTTCATGCATGAAAGTGTCACTTATCTGTGCTCGCCCTGTGATGTGGGATAGTATTTCCCAGCCTTCTGTCCCCAAATATGCTGAGATAAGGCTCCGTCTGCTCACGACCATAAATAAGTAGATTACAAAGAAGTGGATGAAAGTGTTCAAATGTCTTTTTCTTCTTTCACATCATCCTCATTAGGAGTATGGCATCAGCAAAGCCGAGAAACTGGACATCGCTCAGGCTTACTGTGTTCCTCTAATGAAGAAAATCCAGCTGGACCTGCAGAGGACCCATGAGGATGAGGCGGTGAACAAGCTGCACCCCCTGTGAGAAAGCAAACCGCCACTGAAGCGCACACAAACATGCTACGCACACGTGTACAGAGCGCTGTGTGGACCGATGAGCTCATGTCTTGTTCCCTTGTCTTCAGGTACTCTCGCGGCGTGATGTCTCCTGGTCGTCACGTCCGCACTCGACTCTACTTCACCAGCGAGAGCCACGTTCACTCCCTGCTCAGCGTCTTCCGCTACGGGGGGCTGCTCGATGTACGACTTTATCATCTGACTATTCTCTTTCCCACTAAGTGATGGTGTTAATTCTGTCTGCATCTGAGGTAGATCTAGAAACGGATGCTTAACTTTAAATATTGCACTTTCTGCAAGCATCCAGGATAGGATAGGATGGAGATCTGAAGAGGTCTTCTGGATGGGATTATAAATAGAGTAGTTTAACATCAGAAATGTTCCAAACAGTTTTCACTAAATGACCAGGAGGGTTAGTGATTTAATGTTTTGTACATGAGGTTATGCAGGTTGTGTCTCAAACATAATGCCTTTTTGTGAGGGTCTTATTTTTGTCTTTGCATGTTATCAGGTGTTTTATTTTGATATGCGTGTTTGTCTAAGGTGTCGTTTTCATGTGTTTTTTGTGTGTGTTTGCCTCCATGTTTGTTTGTTTGTGTGTGATTTAGGAGGAGAAGGACCAGCAGTGGAAACAGGCAATGGACTACCTGAGTGCTGTGACTGAACTCAACTACATGACCCAGATAGTCATCATGCTGTACGAAGACAACAATAAGGTCAGGTTGCACGGAGCTCCACAACTGTGCAGCAGAAGTGTCTTTTATCTTTTTGCCGGCCTTTTGCAGTTTGCACTGTGTGGATTTCTTTATGTCTTTATGTCTGTGTTGTGAGCAGGACCCCTCCTCAGAGGAGCGCTTCCACGTTGAGCTTCACTTCAGTCCAGGAGTCAAAGGGTGCGAAGATGAGGAGAACGTACCTCTTGGCTTCGGCTTCCGCCCAGCCTCCTCCGAGGTGTGTGAATGTTTGTTTGTGTTTGCCTTGCATGTTTCTGCCTTGTTCAGGGTTGGGCCACTTATTTGGCCTTTGAAAGTTGTGTAAACCTACAGTTAAACATTTAATATATACGTAATGTGTTTATTTTTGAGAAGACAAACTGTATCGGTTTGATAAAGTGTCAGTTTCTAAGGTTGCGTCATTAGCATCTTTTTTTTATTTATTTTTTTACATCAGAAGATGCATAAAATTGCAGAACTGTATCTGGAATCAGATGATTTAGCCAGCTCTGTATTTTAGTGGGTATCAGAGCTGCCTATCTATAAAAGTTATGAGCTCACCGCTCTCTCTGCTTACATGTGCACACAGTTTGATGATGTTGCATTATTACATTCAGAAGTTGTATACCTTTTAGTAGGAAGTTGCACCGACTGAACAGTTATTTTGAAAGGTTTGTGAGTTCTTGCTTGTATAGTGATGCCACGTGGTGGTTTTTGAAAACACATTCAAACATGCGATTGATTTCGTGTAGTTCGTGTAGCTCAGGTGGTTTTTGCGGTCTATCCCCGTGTGACTGCTTCCATGGACAAGAATATATAAACTAATTCCCTTCTCGTGTTCTCTGACCCAATCAGAACCAAGACAAAAAGCCCAACCAGGGCAGTCTGGAGGACCTCACCCAGGACCAGCCAGACCAAGCACTTCCTGTCTCTGAGCCAATCAACATCCAGCGACGGTCCCCCATGATCCGCAACCGCAAAACAGGCTCCATGGAGGTACCAAACCGTAGTGCTGGTGTTTCAGGAGTAGTGCTGAGTGTTTCTTTAAATTGTTCCACTTGGTAGTCTCTTTAGTTGAACACTTGTACATTTTTATTTGTTTATTTATTTTCTATCAAACGTGCTTTGGTTTTGTTTAACTGATCTATCCTGAGACACCAGGTCCCTAATTTACTGTGGCAGCTGTGTCAGTGTTAACCCCTGTTCTCCATGACCCCACTCAGGTCCTCTCTGAGACCTCTCCCACCCATTCCTCCAAAGGCTGCACGTCTCACCGACTCTTCCCCTCGTGTTCACGCCAGTCTCCTGAGATCAAACCAGCCAGTGGCCTAGGTGGGCACCTCATTTATTGTGTGTGTGTGTGTGTGTGTGTGTGTGTGGAGGTAATAAAGAGAGAGAGAGAGAGAGAGAGAGAGAGAGTTTATGCCAACAGGGACACTGAACCTCACAACACATTTATCTCCAGCTGTCATCACTGATCCTCCTCTCACCACAAGCCCCGCCCGGCTGTGACTTCTCCCTCACCCTCCCACCTCTTCATACCCCCCCACCCCCCTTCCCCTCTTTCTGACGGGCACATAGCGTCCACCCCAGCTTACCTTAGCAGCAGCCAAGCAGCATCAGACTCCAAACTATGTATGCAAGAGGTCAGTGGAACGAGTTGCGTTCACAGCCAACTGCAGGATCTCTGGTGTCACACAGTATTCAGAGTACCGCAGCGATGTCCCTGCTAGGTGATAAAGTGACAACATAGGGAACATACTGTAAGTGTTTCTATCTTTTATAGGAAACAAACCAAACTTCTGAAGGTCAAACTGAATCATAAGACCCATTTTATTCTAACTTTAAAATATATATATAACAGGAAATTATGCATTATGTGCAACATTGAACACTCCTGCGAACTAAACTTCAGTTTATATACAATGATAATTATCAGTTTATTTCAGTTTTTGCAGCTGTGAGCATCTCTTCCATTTCCTTTGCTGTTGATGTACGTTATTGTCCCAGGATGCAATGCACAGTGTCAATAATCTTATAATAATATAATATATTTTTGGTGTAAACACAGTAGATGCATGCTTAGATTTAGTTTGTTGTATTGAATTGGGAAGCAACAGTGACAGTGTCTGGTTCGATAAATTTACTCAGTTACACAGTCCTGAAAAAATAAGAAGAAATATGGTTATGATGCAGTAAAACCTAAGGCGATATAAACAAGCGCATATTAGAGCTGTATATGAATTCACATCCCTGTATTTATAATAAACAGTAAGCACAACATGAGTGCACAACATGAGCACTCCAGAAAATATTCCCCAGCAGATTGACCAATAAACATTGACACAATCCATTTTCTTTTTGCCCCATTTGCAGGAAGTGTCATTTAAGAATTAATCTTCCATGAAAACCTAATTGTATATTTAAAATCGTTATCCCCTATATAGGGAGGGACATACTCAGCAGCTTTATGGTACAGTACACGCACCTCAGTCCAACGATCTGTCCGGTAATACCTTTTAAAACTAGATGAAACAATCAACACATTCTCTTAAAAACGTGTTCTTTATTGCACCAATTATGGCTCATGGTCTCTTTTTGGTGCTACAATGAACCCTCTCAAGTTAAGATGTTTGGGTAGTTTTTCCTGACCCCTGTCCTGGCACACAAAGAGTTGAGATGCATTAAATGTTCCAAATCGGCTGAATCAGAGGTCTTTTTCTGAGTTCCTCTCTGGGTCCATCAGACCGATTTAACATCTGTTTTGCTGTGGGTGCAGTTTCCATGTAATCTCCAATGTGCTAACACGGTGACACTCACACAAGCATGAAAGCCCGTCGTCTAAATTGATCCGTGTGGAGGAAACCATAAACCCATGCGTGTGAGAACAGGGAGTGGAGTCACTTAGTGGAAACATTTTGTCTCGTGTGCGTCACTGGGAGTTTCAAACTGTGTCCCACTCTGCGACGATGAGCTGCTTCACTTTGTGTTTGCACAATGAAGACCAAAAAGACATTTTTTTCACACAGGAGTGGAAGAAGCCCATGTTTTCAAATATGAAAAAAGTTTGAAGGTGTAATCATTGGGCAAAAAAAGGGCAGCATGGGTTTAGTGCTACTTCTCCCTAAATGTGTTAATCAACATGTCGCTCAGCGCTTCGTTATCACGAGTCTGAAAGCAGCAGTCGGTTCTGTGTGCGACGACATCAAAGGAGCTTTGTCTGAAGCGTCTGGGGCTGTTTGTTCTGTATGTTAAGTGTGATCCCTCCCTGTTCATCACCCACACCAACAACACGGGTCACAGACACAGAGCAGGTGTCGGGCCGACCTTGTTAGTGAGCTGCTTCTCATACCGTCATACTGTTTATAGAACAAAGGAAAGAGGCACAAACGCCTTTTTTAAATTATTTTGATTTATTTCCAAAGATAATATGTGTGCTCTTTATACTCGGTATTGATTTAAAAATATCAGATTAAAACTTATGATAAATATATGAGAATTGTCTGTTTGATATTCTCACTGTTAACTTAAGCTTCAGAGGGTTTGTGCACAACAGGGGTCTGAAACAATCCCATTTCTACGCACGGCCTGTTCGTCACGCCTCTGCTGGTTTTGCATACAAAACACACACACACACACACACACACACACACCAACACACACACACACCAACACACACGTTATGTTGTCCACACAGTGGCACACATGCCTGGGTCTCGTAGATGCGGTCACTGTTGTGAAAACCTTGTAGCTTGCATGTCATCAGTTCCAGGAATAAATAGCAGCCTCGTTTTCAGATTCTCCATGAAACAAATTGAAGTTAAACGTGAAACATTTTTTTGACAAAAGTCAGCCAAACTGCAGTTACAGGGTTTTCACACAACTGTACATCCTTTGAAATGTACGCACACTCATTTCAAAATCTCCCCATAGCAACAGTTTATGAATAATGGCATGGTGTGTAATTAAAAACTAATCCTCACCCCGCACCCCCCCTCCCCGGCTCCTCCTCACACAGGCTCGCACTACTCCGGCCTCTTCAGTGCCTCCGCCCTTGGTGTATCCTGTAGCGCCCCCAACCTGCGGGACTACGTCCGCACGCACCACCACCACCACCGAAAACCACCTCTGTCCCCCGGCAGTCTGCCGTGCCAGAGTGGCATGTTCGGTACGTTCACACCGCTGCCCGTCCTCCTCCACAAGGCGGGTCTTTTCATCTCTGTCCTTCTTGGGAAGGTCTCCAAACTCTTTCTGACTTCAGAATATCTTCTTTTTTTCTTCTATCTTCTTTTTATCAGCTTTCAAGCTTCAGATACTTTGGTTTTTGGGACATTTTTTTAATTTTTATCGAAGCTCCTTTTTCTTTTTTCTTCTGCTCCCGAAACAAAACAGCAGTTTCAATCTGTTGCATCACATTTCTTGAGTGATTGATTCTGCAGTGTGCATGAGCATTGATTTGACAGCTGATTGGCTGTGCAGAAAATGCTGAGCATGCAACCTCACATTGGACTGTGTGATGTACCGCAGCTGTCGGTGATCAATGTTCTTCCCGATCAGCATGCCCACCCACTGATCACACCGCTGTCTGCTTGGGTTTGAATGTGTTGAAATGTTCTTTCTCTCTCTCTGCACGTTGTTTTGCAGTTCGTACCATATCCTCTCTCAGGGAATTTAATATCATAATCCACAGTAAAGTAGTTTTTGTGTCTGGAAGCCAGAAGTCTGGCTTTTTTTCATTAATCACAATTCACGGTAATCCTTACATTAAGAAACTCAGCCTGTTATTTGGAACAGATATGTTTTCAAGACCCAATAATCCACCTTTTAAATAATCCCCAGCCGCATTCTCCCTCTCTCCCTTCTCCCTCAGTCTCATGTTGGTAACAACGGATACAAGCAAGCTGCTTTTACAGCCACCAGGGGTCCATGTAGCAGGTTTAATTATCCCAAACATCTGGATTGGAGCTCATTCTCATGGTCACAGCTGTGTTTTTAGTTAGACAAGTTTGTTCAGTGCTTTCAAAAGATGAATGTGACACTTCCTCACATCACTGACTACTAAATTATATGGATCTGCAGGGAGTGTGCCCCCCCCCCCACTGCAGGTTGTAAACACAGAAACTGAGCTGTTGAGTTTATCCACTGGGTGTCAGTCTGACCGCAAGGCTGCACACCGCCAGGATCAAACAGATGCTTTCCTTTCTCAATTCTGTTACATCATGTGATCCTCTCTCAAAGACCGGTGACAGTCTGACGTCACTGCCGTTCTTTGAAGGCAACAGAGTGCTGCACACATTATTCTTTTTACTGCAAATGTGAAAGAATGTGCACCCCTGGTTTGAATTCAGACCTGAGAATGACCTGCAGCGTTCAGATCGGTTCAAATCCCCCTTCATCAACACCACCCGTCAGGTTCAAATGTGTCCTTTTTAATGAATTTTGAACGTGATGTAATGTTACTCTATTAATTATATAAAAGTGGATATTCTTACAATAACTTTGTGATCCTCGAGCCTGGAAAAGTGACCAGTTGGAGACGATCTGTTGTTTTTATGAGGTTTGGAGAAGTTTGCATTGCTACTTTTACCAATTAAGGTGGCAGAAGATGATTCAACCAACTATAAGCAATATTTTGATATTAACAATGGATCTCGTGATTACACAACCCACTGACTCTGCAGCTCCCCTCAACTCTGCAGAGCTTTATAGCGTCTTTCAGCTCATTGTTGAGCTGTCCGGCCTGCAACGTTACTGTTTTGGTTCGCTGTCACCGCTCTCATCCTGTTTTCCACCGCAGCAAAAAAGCTCTGAAACCCCGACTGTGCTCCACCAGCTCCGCACCAAACTGCAGGTACAGTTAGCGACTAGCTGGGGAACATAATGGAGCATTTAGCAGCTGAATATACTTCCCTTAGGAGTAGGTAGAGACCAAAACGGAGCTAAAAGGAGTAAATATTGGACTTGCATTTGTCGGGTGGCCAGATCTGTATTCAGTTTCGCTGTATAGATGAAACGAATGATAATGTGTTATTAGTGAGCTTTAGAGATGCACGTAGTCAGACTTTGTTACATTTGGACATAGCCAGGCTTGCTGTGTCCAGTCTTTATGCTAAGCTAAGCTAACCTGCTGCTGTCTGTTGCTTCATATTCACCCTACAGACATGAGTGATACCAATCTTCTCATCTCAACTCACAGCAAGGAATGAGTGTGTTGCCCCAAACTGTCGCTAGACTATTGCTTTAAAAAGAGAGTCGCTAGTGGAAGAAAGCAGTTCAAGGAAAGGAAAGATCAAAAAGTCCAGCGTCACTCCTCCTGCATGTTCCCTGTTCAGCCACAACGTCCAGCATTTACTCCACCTGCTCCACAACCTTCCCGTTCACTTCCTCTGACAGCCTCACCTCCTCTGTGCTCATTCAGAGATGACCCTCATTTTCACGCATGTTGGTTGGCAGACAGATATTGATGAGTCGACAGGCCAACTCTTTCTCTCTCTGTCTCTCTTTTTCCTCTCTTCTTTTCTCCTCATGTCAAAACGCATACAAACAAAGAGGCAACCAGGCAGACGCAGGCACCAGCGGTCCCAGTAACACCAGTTACCTTTCTTATCTCCTCAGAGCGGTTCTCTATGCCGGCAGTAAAGAGATTTTCTGTGTCGTTTGCCAGGCATCCGACTAATGGTATGTCTGCTTTTATTCACGTTTATTTCGACGCTCCTCCAGTTTTTCTTGTTTTCTTGCATGACCTTTTTGTGGGAAAACATTTCCTGTGTTTTCTATTTTTGGGAGTTTGACGTTTGTTGCGTTAATTACATTAAACGTCTTTAAGATAAAAAAAATTATACTTATTTATTTTTTTATTTTTTTGTTTCACCACACACCCTCGGTGTTCGTTGTACCTTGTGTTGTTTTCGGCCCTCACCTCTAACACCACCTCCTCTGCCTGCAACTGTTTCATTGTCTCTCTGATCCTGCTGTTTCTTCAACGGATGGATGTATGTGCCTTTATGTGGAATATATCTCCTGCCTTTAGATATATTTCCATGTGTTGGTGTGCACACATCGTAACATATCCTTACCTGCACTTCTTGTTCATTTTTTTAGTTTGGGTTCTAAACGTTTAAAGAGTAACTCAGAACCAGCCTGCAAAGCCGTGTTTTACTGCATTTTCTGATTTGAAAGTCTCACCTGTGACAGCGCCCAGCATCACTGGTAGGTGTGGTCAGAAATATGCTTTGCCACACCCAACTGTGATGTCACGGTGTACCGACACACCCTGGAGTACGCTTCCACATCCCTGCAGCAAGGACGAGATTTTCAGGAGGTGTAAAGTTGCTCTTTAAGTTGCACGTGAGTCGATTTCAAAAAGTGTTCACAACATGTTTCCATAATTGGTTGGATTGCAGCTTTGTACCCACACACCCAACAAAAGGACTCAACAAGTCGTGTGTTTACTGGTTTTATTCATTTAGAGAATTATGTATTTTTAGTGTAGTGCAGTTCATGAAAGTTTTCTTTCTTCATTAATGTCTCAGTTAACAGTTTTTGTTTCACCCAAATTCAGTTTTCATTTTTTCATAAAATTAGTTCTACTTTACAAGCATACATAAATTTACAGCTTACTCTTGTATTTCAGAGATGATTGAATAGAGCTGAAATTATTTGGTGATTAGTCGATTGGCAAAAAATTATCGGCGAGTTTATTTTGGATAATTGATTAATAATTTCACTCCCCAAAGCCTCTAGTTTCAGCTTCTCCACTGCGAGCAGTTGCTGCTTTTCTCGCTTTGATATAATTGTTAATAAATATGTTATATGAAAACAAGATATTAAAGCCATCAGCATTGACTCTAGAAAATTTTATTGGACATTTTTTACCTTTTTCACCCAACAATTAAGTAATTAACCGAGAAAATAATCTGCGGATTTATCAGTAATGAAAAGAATTGTTAGTTGCAGTCCTTAAATCAATGCAAAGTTTTCTTTTGGAAAAGGCAGCTGCTGGGAATTAATGAGTTACTCCTCAGTTCTTGTGTTGTGAAAATATATATATATATATTTGTTGCAGCATGATAAAACTCACTCGGCACCTTCTTGAAATTCTTGTTTTGAGGCGGTTTTGTCCCACCGCTGTGTATCATTCATGGATGAACTCACTGATGCCTCTTCAGTCTGGAGAACGGGCAAATGAAACACAAACGCACAGCGGCGGAACTGGATGATGATTAGGATTTAGATCAGTGGCTCAGAAACAGAAACAAACAGACGATCCTTGGCAGTCTGAGCACCAGGATCGTCCTGACGTGTTGGTTCAGGGTGACGAGCGGAGTCGCTGTGATTCTGAAATCGGATAAAATGTTGACGAGTGTTTTGGACAAACCACTGGGCACCACAGCGATGAGAGTTCGGACTGTAGTTCTTGTGTGTCCAGGATGCATCTGGTATTTAAGTTTAAGCCCCGTGAGACTTAATAAAGTGACTTAAGTAATTATTGGATGTGTTGTTTTTGTGATGTCCACGTTTTAATTAGAAAGAAGGGTTAATTAACAATTATAAATCTTGTTTGTTTTGTTTTTGTATCCCCAACTTGTTTACCTCATTATGCAGGCGTTTTTTTTCCTGCTATTTTTTTTTTGGGGGGGGATTTAGAAAATGGTCTTAAATGAAATTTCTAATTTTGTGACAGTGATAATACATAATGAGAGGAAAGGGAAAGTAAATATTATTGGACTTATGTTGATTGGTTGGCCAGAAACACGTGTCCAGAAGAATGCAGTGTTTCTGAAGTACATTTGTGTTTCTTTTTTAAACCTGTGACGTCGGATTATTGGTGTGTGTGTGTGTGTGTGTGTGTGTGTGTGTGTGTGTGTGTGTGTGTGTGTGTGTGTGTGTGTGTGTGTGTGTGTGTGTGTGTGTGTGTGTGT
>JAVQJD010083258.1:0-77770 GCA_036023655.1 Nannoperca australis | reverse complement strand
TATCCAATATGGCACATTTTATAACAACTTTAGACTTTAGTCTAGTTTGGCATAAATGAATGTCAAGATTGGTACAAAAATAGTTCATATTTACAAGAACAGAAATCCAGATCTTTATCGAGGATTATTGTTGCTAATTCACTAAATAAAAAGGTTCTGGATGAGGGAAACGGGAGATATAAATTAACTTTAACTTTTTTTACATGGACCGAACTTGAACAACAACTGTTGCAGAGTCGGAGCCGAGCTCGTTGGACAGTCGGAGGGTGTACGCGCCGGCGTCGCCTTCCTTCACCGCAGAGATCATGAGGGTGGAGAGGTCGGCGGTGTTCTCCACGTGGCACCGCGTGTTCCCGTTGGGGAGGGTCCGACCTGAGCGCACCCACTGGACGGAGGGCGCAGGGTCTCCGGAGAACAGCCCGGCTACAGTCAGGGACTTCCCCGTCTCGGCGCAGACGCTCTGTGGAAGAGCTTCGATCTTTGGTGGCGTGCCTGTTAACAAAGAGAGGAACGAGGTCAGTGAAGGTTTTACATTACATGATTATCAAACATGATTACATAAGAGTCGCAGAAATAAGCCACTATTTCTTAAAGTCAAAACCCAGGCAGAAGGTTCGACATCAATCCATGTGGATATGATAAGAAAAATGCTGTCTGGTGTTTCGCAAAGTCGATTTTTAACCTTTTTAAGTCTTTTCCAACTGGACAAAAATGGCAACTCGAAGAACTGATCTATTTACTCATTTATCTACAATAATGTTATACAATATCTAATCTCCATCATCACTGCCCAGTCAAACCCATGTATCTCAAATTTTTGTGAACTTGAATTTAAAAACTGAAGGATTAAGAAAGAAATCTCTTACTTTTTAAGCCAATTTAACCATTTAAAAACCCACAGGGCAGCAATGATGTGATATTTTTGGTTGCCATCTTTGTTTGGTTGATGGTTGGGTGCTCATCAAAACTCATTTGTGCATCCTCAAGAAATACCTAAAACTTGGCGCCTACTTGTGGGGCTAGTTGGTGAGCTAATTGTTAACATTCTAACTAGCCTGAAATATGCTAGTGCTAGCCAGCCACAACAGCCTTGACTTAAGACTTTACTTTATTCCTCAAGGAGCTATATGAACATAGTTCCACAGGTAAGAAAACACAAACAGAAATAAAGTAAGTTGACAACATTTTGCTTCGTATTTGAAATTAAACAAAGAGCTAACACTGTTTGGGTGACATATTTGTACAATCAACTTCTGTCACATGACCATGTAGGCCATTGCTGCATCTTTTGTGAAGCAGTTAAAACTCTTTGAAGGGGCTACATTGCTAATATGATAGCTTCTTTGATTTTGGACTCACCGTGTCTCCATTACCTCCCAGTGCATGCAGTTGCTGTTGATCAAAGTTGAGCTCTCCGTGGAAGTTCCAGATTTACTTTGCCTCCACGAGCAAATCCGCTCACGCTTCATTGAAATGAATTTATCTCAATCCAAAATTAGAGTCCCCTTCGAGTCCCAGCTTGTGAAAAGTACTCAATAACTACTTAACTGTGGAACTGACTAATTATTTTTCACACCGACAGCAACTATAGGCTTTCAGGGTTTCTGAAAATCAGCACTATGTTTTACTTTTCCACGTTTCACGTCCCTTTTGTTTTTGATGAAAACAGTGGCTTATTTGTTGTGACAGGAATGTAATCATCCATACAAAAGCCTCAAATGTCAGCTGATAATTACATGAGAGAAACCACTTTTAGTCTTGTCTTTAACATGCAAGTCACATCACGTTCGTCTTTACTCACAACTATGCTCAGATCATTCAAGGTCCACTTCCTGTTATTCTGAATTTAACAGACAAATTCCAGCAACCTGTAAAATGCATCTCACCTCTGTTAACCCCTGTGGGGAGGGCCCTCAGCGAGGAGGAGGCCTCGACATGCGAGTGAGTAGACATTTCCATCATTTGGCTGCTGGAGCTCATGGAAACCATTGACTCAGCCATCATGGCAGACATGCTAGTCGCAGACGTGCTCTCAAACGAATACTCAGCAGCAGCAGAGCAGGAGCTGCTGCTGTAACTGCCGGCCTGCATGGAAGCCGCCTCCATACAAACTGATGAGGCTGATAAACGTTTCTGCATGCTGGCAACAGCGTCAGTAGAAGCTCTTTGCTCCACAATAATCATTTTTGTTGGTTCTTCAAAAAAAGCTGCAAGAATGCAAATGACAAGCACATGGCTCATATCACAATGTGCACAAGTACAGTTACTGTATGCATACACTGGGTGTAAGCTGGGGTGCTCAAATGCCTTGGATTTCCCTTTCAGGGGTTTGAATCTTGAAATTGACTTTAGATGTTTTCTTTGGTGCAATCCAAGTCTCATATTTCATCATACATTTTAGTATCTAAGCCAATTAAAACCACTGGGACACCATTTAATTGTTAGTTGAAATGCAGTGGAAACTTACTGAGGACGTTGAGGGAGGATGTTGCAGAGCACTGTCCTAATGGACTTTTGGCTTTTATCGTGTATTTCCCACTGTCTGCAAATGTGGCTTCACATATCTTCAGAGTGAACACATTCTTAGAGCGGCTCAGTCTAATGTTTGATGTGGCAGATATCTGCAAAGAGAAGAGAGTGCTGTGTTAAGTTGTCTGCACAGGTTTCTATTGTTAAAACTAGTTTGAAGACCATTGCAAATAATATTTGTCTCTATTACAAAACAATTAACCTTCTGGAGAAAACTACTCACAATCATGTGGTCTTTCAACCACTCCACTTCAGGGGAAGGCTCTCCTGCAATTTCACATGTGAATTCGACATTTTGTCCCTCATTCACATTCTGGGACCTGGGCTGCACCAGGAAGTAGGGTGCGTCTGAGCGCTTGGCTGATAACGAAGTATCAAACTGGACCAGGCCTTCGCTCATTATCCCCTGCTCGATTTCAGCTTTTGTTTTTGAGCCTAAAACAGAAATAATTTTAAGAGTTGATGGCAGGAAAGCGAAGAACAATAATTTCTTCCACAAGCAGGTGTGTTATCTTACCTCGCACAGTGACTGTGCAGGTTGTCGACACTGCTCCAGCACTGTTGGTAGCAGTGCACTTGTACACCCCGTTATCAGAGACCTCCAAGTCATAGACCTCAAGATAAGCTGATCCGTACTCCTCAAAGATTTCATACTTCCCGCCCTGAGACAAAGCCTGTCAATCAGGAAAATAGATTCAGTTACTAACCAACGTAAATATGTCACCTTGTACATTCCTTTATTATGTGTAAGTAATTGAAATGATAAGTAGAATGGTTTAAGTATTACAATATATTACCTTTCCATCTTTCATCCATGTGATTGCCGGTTCGGGCTCTCCTGTAAACTTCACTGAGAGCTTGACAATAGAGTCTGAGGGTGCTGTGATGTCGCTCAGCCCGACAGAGAAGGACGGCTTCTTTTCAAGAGCTGGTGACGTCACTCTTTTTGGTGACTTGATTACAGAAGCCACTTGTTCCTTCTCAGATGGAGTTGGTGATTTGGGAGTAGGGGACTTTGGTGTTGGGGACTTTGGTGTTGGGGATTTTGGTGAAGCTGGAGACTTGACTCTCTGAGGTGACTTGATTGGCTCTGGGGACTTGACTCTCTGGGGAGATTTGACTGGTTCAGGGGACTTGGCAAGAGGGGACTTTGCCTCTGGAGAGGTGATTCTGGGAGGGGCAACTACTTCCTCCTTGGACTCAGACTTGCGGATGGTCAGAGTGAAATGGGCCTCTTGCTTGCCTCCAGCATTTTCCACCAGCACAGTGTAGCTGCCTTCATCCGACATCTCAACAGCAGAGATCTCAAAGTGTGAGTTGTACTGAGCAGAGACAACGTGGTGACGGGCAGAGGAACACACAATTGCTCCCTCGTGTAGCCAAGTGACAGAAGGTGCTGGTTCGCCATCCACATCACAGTCAAATCTGGCGAGGTTTCCCTCCTCTACAGTCAGGGACTGTGGCTTGGTCAGGATCTTGGCAGAAACACTAGGTTTCTCCCTTGGCTTCTCAACAACAGTAGTGGACTCTTTCACAGTTTCAGTCACAGTTTCCTTGACTGTTGCTTTAGAGGAGGAGACGTGATACACTTCTGTTCTGGTCATCTCTGGCAGATGGGAGGATGGAGGCTCCTCATCTTTTCGGAGTGAAGAGAATGCAGCAAATTCTGCTCCTGCAACATCCAATGTGGCATAATCAGATGTCTCTCCTTTGTCGTTCCTGCAGACCACACGGTAAGTGCCGCCATCTTCTGTCACACAGTTGTTAATCTGGAGAGTCAAAACCCCACTGATGTTCGTCATGTGGTATTTGCTACTCCGATAAATCTCTTTTCCGTTGTGGTACCACTTGACCTCAGGCTCTGGTTTGGCCTGGACATTCAGGGTGAACCTTGTGCTGGAACCATAGAGTACGCGATGAGATCGCATCCTGATGGTTATACGTGGGGCGTGATCAAGACTGAAGGGAGCCTGTGTCACCACCTCAACCTTTCTCTCCACTGACCGCCTCTCTGTTATCAGAGCCTGCTTTCTCTCCTCATACCTGGATGCAAAGTCAACTTTTGGAAGGGTCACTTCTGTCTTGACTGACTTTCCCGGGGTAGGAGCTCTCCTCTCAGGTTCAGGCACTGAAAATTTCTTGATTGGTTTAGGAATATATTCAGAGGTAAAACTTGTCAGGTGTTCAGATTCAGTGCCCTCAGAGACTGTCGCAACAGTGACCGTTGTTTCTTTCTTTGAGGTTCGAGTCTTCTCCTCAAACTCTATGCGTTTGAGTTCACTCTTGTAAGAGGAGATTCTCTGAGCAGTTTTGTGTGGGCGCAGAAGCTCCTGATCTTCTTTCTCTTCATACACCCTCTGCTTCTGTCTTGGAGCTTTGTATGTGGTTTTGTCGTGACGCTGGCGGAGGTCAACAAAACTTGGGCCAGCCTCATATTTAGATGGAATTCTGTAGGAGTCATATCTAGGCTTGTCTTCTCCCTCTTCGTCATCACTGTAGACTCTTCTAGGAGATGAGGGGCGGAGGGCAGACAGCTCGAAGCGAACTGGGCTGAGGCTAGGTGGAGAAGCAGAATAGCCAAGCTCCAGCTCGTCCTCCAGACGAAGCCTCTCCTCTTCAGTTCTCTTCATTGACAGGTACTCACCCACAGGCAGCAGCAGCTCCTCGTCTGACAGGTCACCCAAGGACCTCCTCCTGATCCTGTGGTAGGCCTCCATGTCAGGGGAAGGAGTGCGGTGCCTTGCAGGCCTTACAGTCTCCAAGTCATCTTGAGTCAAGGATGAGATGCGCCACTTCGGCTTGTACTGGTCCTTGATCCTGATTGGCACCTCATAGAACTGCTCCCACCTGGAGAGGCGAATGCGCTTCATCCTCTTCTGCTTGATTTTATCCATAGGTTCAGGGAACTCATACTGATCCCGCAGCTTCTTGTACCATTTCATGTCAGAGAGTGGCTTGAAGTGTTTTATTTCCACGTCCTCCTCAAGAACAGCTGGGTTAATGACACGAGGAGTGGGGACAACGTAGGGCATACGAAGCCTCTTCTCATCGGCCCGCTTCTTCCTCTCCTCTTGTTCTTTCTGTATCTCAGCCTCAGTCTTCTCACCCTTCTTAATAGTCACAGCAGGTTTGAACATGGTGGCTGCCTCCCTGACAGCTTGTACTGCTGCAGGAGGTAGGGGTGTAACAACTGTGCCAGCCAAAATCTGAGACAGCCTCACCTTTTTGTCTAATTCCGCCTTCCTAGCTTCCCTTTCCTTCTCCTTTCCACTGGCTTCATATTCCTTCTTTACATGAGTGACACGTTCTACTTTGAGTGCGGCCTGGCAACTCGCAGATCCAGCAGAATTGGTTGCAGTAACCCTGTAAACACCAGAGTCCTCAGGGAGAGTGTCTTTGACATGAAGGATGAAGTAATCCAGACCCTCATGCACAAGCTCAATAGATGGTCCAAAGGCCAGAGGCGTGCCATCCTTCTCCCACTTCAGTGTGGGATGACCAGATACTCTAATCTCAAAGCGCACGTTCTGGCCCTCCCTGCACTCAACATTTGCTAGCAGGCGTTTGAACATGGGCCTCAAGGTGAGGTCTGCTGGTTTAGGTCGAGGAACGACGGTAAGACGAGCCTTGCAGCTGTCATCTCCGTACCTGTTACGGGCCACAACACTGTACTCAGCATCATCGTTGTCGTCAAGGTTGTGGATAATCAGCTGGTACAGGCCCTTGTCGCTGATGAAGGTGTATTTCTTGTCATCCTGTTCAGGGATGAGCTTCTGTCCAGATTTGAGCCAGGTGACACGAGGCTCAGGGTGAACAGTGATGGTGACGCCAAAGCGCAGATCCTCACCAATATAGGCTGTACGGTTGACCAGAGGAAGGGTGAACTCTGGTGGCTTCTGGAGCATTCTGGCAGTGTCAACTCTGCGTTTGGTTTTCTTGACAACACGGGCGATGAAGAAGTCGCGGTAAGATCTAACACCGTTAATAAACAGCTCAGCATAGGCACTGTCCTCACCATACTCATTCACAACTTTGCATCTGTAAGTGCCATCATCTGCTCTTGTGACCTTATTGATGGTGATTACAGCCAGGCCGTCCTCATATTCAATTTCATATTTGTCACCAGCTTCAAGTTGCCTGACGCCACAGTACCATGTCACTTCAGTAGTGCTATCATAGTTTTCAATGTTGCAGATGAATTTCATACTGTCTCCCTCATTCACCACTGCGTGGCCAATCTGGCCTCCAACTGGACCGTTTTCAAAGGGAGCAATCTTCACCTTAGCAACAAAGACACCACGCTGGGACCTGATGGAGCCGCCGCTGGCCACACGGGCTGCAGAGACAACAGTGTTCCACTCTTTCCTCACCATTGTCTGGTAGTATCGCTTATGCCTGCCAGTTGGGATCGCTCTGGTGCTAATCTCCTCTGCAGGCTTGGTCAGCCAAGGATGCGCCAGAGCCTCAGCAGCAGTCATACGGTGCTTGCGTTCCTTTGTCATTAAGCGGTCTGTGAAGTCTAATGCCTCGACACTGACCTGCTTGAAGGACTCATCCTCATAGCTGTAGGCTGCATTGGATATGTTGTCAATCATTTGTTGGTTAGTTTCTGCTGAGAAAGGATTAAATCCACTGAGGAGCACATAGGCAAGGACACCCACAGACCACATGTCAGTGACGGAGCTAACCAGGTCACACTGGTGGATCTCAGGGGCAGCGTACTCGGCAGTGGTATACTGAATCTTGATTTGGTCTCCAGGTGTCAGGTGTCTGGACTGGCCCAACTCAATAATCTTCACATTAGAGCTGGTTCTAGTTGTGTACACGATGTTCTCAGGTCTGATATCAAAGTGTCCATAGCTCTGAGCATGCAGGAACTCAAGAGCTGAGCAGATCTGCCTGATGTAGTTGACAATCTCACGCTCATTAAGCTCAAACTCAGCTGTGTTGAGGCGCTCAAAGATGTCAGCACCAGAGATGAAGTCATAGATCATCACCAGCTCCTCAGGACTGTCAAAAGATTCATGGAGCAGGAGGTAGTTTGTGTGTTTGGCCAGATTTAGTGTTGCAATTTCCTTCTTGACTATTGCTTGATCTGCGCCTCTCACTTTTACGAATTTAGCCATGTAGGTCTTCTCAGAGCTGATGTCAACACAGCGGTGGACAATGCCAAACTGACCTCTGCTCAATTCCTCTGCAATGGCATATTTGTTGTGCAAATTCTTGGCATCAGAGTGTTGAGCCTTGCCCCTGGGGACACGTCCAGTATCGTCAACCTCCCTATCATAGAGCAGAACTCTGGATTTGTCCTCCTTAGTCATGACAGGTCCGCTGGTCTCAGATGGAGCACTCTGTCCAAACTTGTTCTCAGCGATGACTCTGAACTGATAGCTGGTTCCACCAAACAGATTTACAACGGTGTAGCGGGTGTCACGGGACTGGGCAACACGCTGCCACCTCTCAGCAGTGGTGGGGCACTTCTCAATGATGTAGTTAATGACCCTGCTGCCCCCATCATTTGCTGGGGCCATCCAGTTCAGTGTGACCGAGTCTCTTGAGACGTCACTGGCTTTGACACCACGTGGTGGATCAGGCACATCGGCTACGTCCAGCTCAACTGTCTGCTGGTCAATGCCAAATCTGTTCTTGGCACACACAATGTAGAAACCAGCATCCTTCTTCTCCACTCCATTGGGGAACACCAAAGAAGTGAATGATCTGGTGACAATGACCTGGTAGTGGCCATTGCTGTCAATGAGATCTTGTCCCTTCTGCCATGTGATGACAGGATCAGGTTTGCCACCAAAAGGAATCTTGATATTGACCATTTCTCCACGCAGGGCAGGGATGGCTTCCTTGTCCTTCAGGTTCTTTGGCAGGTGGATCTTGGCAGGAACTAGAAATGAAGGAAAATGTTTAAGTCAGATATAATGTTTTATTTAATTAAAAAAGGTTTAATATGTTCACATTTGTCAGTGTGATAAAACAGTGGTCTAGTTGGAAAAATTAGGTGTCTGTTAGCTTACTTTCAACATCAAGAGAGACTGTCGCACAGATGGAGCCTCCCTGGTTGGTTGCCCTGATCTGGTACACAGTGGAGTCTTCCTCATCAGCCTCGGTGATGACAAGCTGGTGGTAACCTCCCTTGAATTCCTGGATTTTGATCTTCTTTCCATCAGAGTGGATCTCCTTTCCTCGTCTGAACCATTTAATCACAGGCTTGGGTTGTCCTGTGATCTTGCAGACAAGGGTAGCATTGCTCTTGTACTTGACACTCATGTTCCTCAGCTCTTCCTTGAAGGCAGGAGCACGGATCTCGATGGCTGTGGCTGGAACGAATGGTGCGGTCTCCTGGCTGTAGTCGCTCTGTCCGCCAAGGTTCTCGCACTTCACACGGAAGATGTGCTCAACACCCTCGGTCAGATGCTTGACAGAGAACACAGTCTGTTTGATCTCGTCTGTGGTCACCGGAGTCCATTCGCTCCATTCCTTCTTGTCCTTCTTGTGCTTTTTCTCAAGGCAATAGCTCTTGATCTTGGAGCCACCATCGCTGAGTGGAGGCTTCCAGGAAACCACGCAGGAGTCCTTGGTAATTCCAGAAACAACTGGCGACAGAGGTGGTGATGGTTTTTCTGTGGACAGGAATTTATAAATCAGAAACCATTGTCAGTACTTTTCCACAGTGTACCTGGGTATCTTTTCAAATTGTCTATTTTACAGTTCTATGTTAGACATGAATGTATGAAGTAAAATGTTTATTGGATTAAACATACCCAGTTGGCTCTTGATAAGGATAGGTGAAGTGAGCTCCAGTGGCTCACTGTTGCCATAGCGATTCTGGGCGTACACACGGAAGAAGTATCCGGCACTGTCAATGAGGTTGGGCACACGGCAAGATGTGCTATTAATGGATGATGACACGAGTTCCCATTCAGTACCCTCCTTGTCCTCACGCTTTTCCACAATGTAGTTGGTGATCATGCAACCTCCATCGTCCTTGGGAGGCTTCCAGCTGATGATGACAGAGTTCTTCAGGAGGGCATCCAGCACAATGGGACCCTGAGGCATGTCAGGTTTGTCTGGAAGCAGAGGTATTAGATATTAATTATGAATCTAATAATATCACCTTTAAAAATGCATGCTTTATTGAACTAATTGAAGTAGATTTACACAAACATACCATAAATCTCAACATTGAATGCGGTGTCAGCCCTGCCAAAGTGGTTGTGCAGTCTGATCCTGTATTTGCCTCCATGGACTCTGCGCTGCACATTCTTGATGATCAGGTGTGTGTAGTGCTCGGTGGTCTCAATGCTGATGTCCTCTGTGTTCTCCAGGGTCTTTGCCCCATGCAGCCACATGATCTTTGGCTCAGGCCGGCCGATGTAGACAGCATGGATGCGCAGAGTGGTTCCCAGGCCAGCATAGTACGTTTCCTTCAGCGGGTAGTCAGGGTGGAAGGACGAAGCAGCCTCCAACACCAGGATGCCTGTGGTTTCGGCTTCTCCGGCGTCGTTGATGGCCTTGCAGGTGTACTCTCCCTCATCCTCCTGCTGGTCGGTCAAGATAGAGAGGGAGTGGTTGCGGCCGTCTGAGCTCATCTCGTACTTGCGGGACTCAACAATCTCCTTGCCAGCATGATACCACTTGATGTCAGGGACAGGTCTGCCAATAATCTGGCACTTCATGACAGCAGGCTGGCCAAGCTTGGCGGTTACTTCATCCATTTCCTTTCTCAGGCTTGGTTTAGTTTCAGCTGTACGTACAAAACAAGTTGGAAACACATGTATTATGTTCAGTAATACTGTTGTCACTCTGGCAACTAAGTTAGGTAAATGCCTGGAAATACTTTTCACACCATATAATTCAGTTCACTCACCACTTTGTTTGGTCTTGATGCACGTGGCAGTTCTACGAGGTCTACTCATTCCTGTCTCATTCTCAGCAAACACTCTGAACTCATACTCTGTGGCCTCAGCCAGTCCAGGTATAGTTAACTCCTTTCCCTTCAGCCTCTGCTTGTTGCACTTCTTCCAGGTGCTCTCAATGGACTTCCTGTACTCCACCCAGTAGCCCAGGACCTCCTTTCCACCATCACACTCTGGAGCTTGCCAACGGATAGAGATGAAGTTGTTTGTCACGTTAACTGTGTCGATCTCGCCAGGTTGGCTTGGCTTGTCTGGAAAGAAGGAAACAAAAAACAAGTTAACTTAGTTAACAGTGGTTTCTGTGACTTACTGACACCAACAATAACCACTGCATCTTTTTTAATTCAGGCTTTGTTGTCAGTAAAATTCGGACTGTTTGATTGACCTATACCCATTAAAATTCCATCACATAATAACAACTGTGTTATTAATTATAAGAAATTGAATTGCATTAGGAGAGGAGACTCACCGAATGGATCCTTGCATGTGACTGGGTCAGACACAGGACCAGCCTTGCTCTCGCCAATGTTGTTGACAGCAACAATGCGAAACTGGTGGTCTGCATCAGGGGTGAGTCCAGGCAGAGTGAACATGGTGGAGGTGATCTTGGTCTGGTGGCGGGACCATGTCTCAGTGGACACCACCTTGTACTCAACAAAGTAGCCAGTAATGGCAGAACCACCGTCATCCTTTGGTCTGGACCAGGCTAATGCCACAGAGCTCTTTGTGACGTCCATGATCTCTGGTGGGGTGCTTGAAGACTCAGGGGGACCTGGTTTAAAAAATACAGAGTTTTTAGTCATTACTCATTACTCTCATACTGTTGAAAGACAACTAAGACTGAAGATAAAAAGTACTTACAGAGAGGAGTCTTGGGCACCAGTGGCTGCTCCGACTTCAGAGAGGAGCTGATACCGAAGGAGTTTTCAGCTGTGACCTTGAAGTGGTACTCTGTTCCCTCCTTCAGGCCCTTGACAACCATCTGAGTGTCGATCACCCTAGAATCCACGGTGTACCAGGCGTTTCTGGTTGCCTCACGTCTTTCTACAATGTAACCCAGGATCTCTGAGCCACCATCATCTGTAGGCAACTTCCAGGACACCTTGACAGAGTTGGCCTGGATCTCCTCAAAGGCCATTGGTCCCTCTGGAGCGCTTGGGCGGCCAATAACCTTCACCTTGATTTGAGCCTTCTTCTTGCCAACCTTATTCTCCAGTAGGAGGTCGTACATGCCAGAGTCGCTCCTCTCGGCTCCTTTGATCACCAGCTCACTGGCCTCCTCGGTGGAGGCAATCATGGCCTTGGTGGAGACTGCACCGGCATCCTTCGACCACTTGCAGGTTGGGTGAGGTTTACCCTTGATGGGCACAGATAGTCTAACCACTCCTCCCTGGCGGACCACATACACGTCTTTGTATTTGAGCTCCAGGTCATAGTCAGGAGATTCTGGAGAACAATGATAGTTAGAAAAGTAATTTTAATTTTCTATTAGTTTTAAACATATGCAAATGTTTGATTGATTGATGATGTCAGTGCAGGTGTATTTAATGTAACCTTTGTGTCCTTACCAAGCATCTCAGTCACAGTGACAGTTCCAGGTACTTCAGCAGGATCTCCGGAGCCACCAGCATTGCAGGCCATCACACGGAATTTGAACTCCTCTCCTTGTGGCATATTGGTCAGCGTGTACTCACAGATTAGAGATGGTGTGGTATTGCACTTGATCCAGGCCATGGTGCCCGCCTTCTGCATCTCAATCAAGTAACCGTCCACCCTTGCGTCTCCCTCATCATCGGGAGGACTCCAAGCCAGTGACACAGAGGACTTGGTGGTCTCAGTGATCCTTGGGTTCTGAGGACAGCCAGGTGGATCTGAGTGGGGAAGAAAAGCATATTACTATTTCTAGCTGCCGCTTCAAAAGATATGAGCCCCATCAAGACTTTTGATGCCACCCATTTAACTATGAATTCTCACTTTGATCTTAAAATCTCATATATAAATAGAGCTTTTTTTCTTCAAACTGTTCACTTACCAATGGGGTCTGTTGCCACTGCTGGTTTGGATGGCAGACTTGGTTTGCTCAGTCCTCTGGCATTGATGGCAGTGATTCTGTGTTCGTACTCCAGGCCCTCAATCAATTCTGTTGACCTGTATCTGGTCATGGTGACGGGGTTCTTGTTGGCACGCACCCATCTGTCAGACCTAACTTCTTTGCGCTCGATAATGTATCCAGAAACCTCAAGGCCGCCATCCTCATCTGGCGGGAGCCAGGCCACAGTCATGCCGTCACGAGAAACATCAAAGATGGTTGGACGGCCAGGAGGTCCAGGCACATCTGTGGAGGAGGATAAACGACTTACAATACTTCTTTGAACCTAATTGTGTCTCCATAGTAATATCGGCTAAATGTGTAACCTTAAAAAAAAGCCTGAAATCTTACTTTTCAAACTCCTGCAGGTGACAATCTCAGACTGCAGGAACTCTCCAGTGCCGTATCTATTAATGGCAGCTGCACGGAAGACATACTCATCTCCTTCAATCAGGTTCTCAAACTTAAAGGTTGGTCGGCTAACAGAGTCACAGACAGGCACCCAGCCAGGTCTGTGAGCATCACGCTGCTCCACTGCGTAGCCACTGATAGGAGCGCCGCCATCTCTGACTGGAGGATCCCAGCTGCAGGTGACGATGGTGGCATCAATCTCATCGAACCTGATGGGTCCCTTTGGTTCATCAGGTTTAGCTGGTAAAAGGGGATTAAAAGAATGAGTTGTTATTGCCAACTTCTTGGCTAAAAGGTACATTTTAATAAAAAACTGTATTGTAACCTGCTGTTGATAAGCAACAGCAATACATAATTGAACTAAAATAACAGATAAGAAATGGTTTCTTACAGAGGATGATGACCTTGATGACCTCTGTAATAACACCAACCGCGTTCTTAACCTCCAGGGTGTAGTCACCAGTGTCGTCGATGGTGGTGTCAGACACCGTTAGTTTGGAGAACTTGCCGGTGCTCTTGACCTTGACACGGTCTGTGATTTTTATCTTGTTATCACTGAAGTACCAGGAGCAGACAGGAGGAGGCCTGCCGATGATGGGCAGGTCCAACTCCAGAGTCTTGCCAGCCAGCACATTGACAACCTTCTGGGGAATACTAGAGAAGTCCACAACGGGCATTACTGGAAAGGAAAAAGAGAGATACAAAAATGTTATATTAATCATATAGTTTCCAGTTGGGAAATAGATTGTGAACTGAGATGTGTTATACTCAATGTTAACTGCAGGAAGCAAATGTTTTTGTGTCTGTTACCTCTCTGTTCCTGTACAGTGACAGCTGTAACAAGCTCTTTGGGCTCGCTGGCTCCTCTGCTGTTGATTGCTCTGATTCTGAACAAGTACTGCTCACTCTCATTCAGCTTCTCGATGGTGTGCTCAAAGTCTGTGGTTTTCAGCGTGGCCACCTTCATCCACTTGTCGGTGCCAAACTTGCAGGCTTCGATGACGTAGCCCGTCAGTCTGCTGCCACCATCATGCTCGGGTTTCTCCCAGCCCAGGATGACGGTGCTCTTGGTGACGTCGATCACCTCCAGCTTTTGTGGTGGCAGAGGCACATCGCAAACCAGGACCACATCTGGAGTCTCACACGGCTCACCAATACCATAGATGTTCTCAGGGAGGACCCGGAAGTAGTACAGCATGCCCTCCATCAGGCCATCGATCTTGTAGGAAGTCTTACTGCACTTGGAGGTGATGGTCTTGTAGGCTCTCATGGAGGCCTCACGCCTTTCAATAATGAAGTTGTTGACAGGAGCACCACCATCCACGGTTGGGGCTTCCCAAGAGATGGTAACAGACTCCTTGGTCAGCTCTTTGATCTTTATTGGTCCAGTTGGTCCAGGAGTATCTAACAATGAAAAAACATTTTGTTAAAATATTTTCAAGAGCTACTTTATCACATAAAATCAATGGCAAAATAAATGTTAGTTATGTTATAATAAAGTCATATAGACATAGTCTTATGTAATATGTCATATTTCACTTAAATTCTCAGAGATTTTCTTGAACTTACCATAGACCTTGACCAGAATGTTGACTTCCTGTTTCCCAGCTGAGTTTTCCGCTACCAGTGTGTACTTGCCAGCGTCGTAGCGGTGGACCTTATCGATGATGAGCGTGGTGGAAGTGTTGGTGACTTCAATGAATCCTCTGTTATGGAGGTCAACATCCGGCTTACTCCAAGTGAGGGCAGGAGTGGGACGACCGGTAACCTTTACCAACAGGCGAAGGGAGCCACCAGCGCGCAGACAGATGGTCTTTTTTAGGTCATCGTGGAGCTCAAAGTCAGGAGTTTCTGTGTGAGAAAAGAAGTGGATAATTAACATATGCCTCGAAATGTTTTTGAAAATGTTTTAATTCAAGTGTTACCTGATCATGAAAGACTTGCAAATAATATTTACTCTATTGGAAAAGAAAAGTCATGGTGTGCATGTTTAAATTTTCAATGTGAAGTTCCCATTTTAATTTAAATGAACTGGAAAAGCATTAAGTGATTGCAAACACAGGAACTTAGTTTAGCAGAGGACTTACCAATTCTCTCCACTGGCTCAGTCTCAGCACATGGTTCACTGAAGTCTCCTGTACCGTTGATGTTGATGCCGGCCACTCTGAAGCAGTACTTCTTGCCCGCAGAGAGTCCGGTCACCACATACTCTGTAGCCCGCAGGGTCTTTTCGTGGGCCTTCTTCCATTCCTCTGCTCCTGCTTCTTGCATCTCCAGGATGTAGCCAATCACGTCAGCTCCTCCGTCCTCCACGGGGCGGGACCAGGCCAGGCTGATGCTGTCAGCATGAGTGTCGGTGATACGAGGGATAGAAGGAGGAACAGGGGTGCCTGAGAGGACAGGAAAGGACATTTATAGATTTGTAAAGGATTTACTGATGATGTGATTACCGCTAAATCCTGTCACAATAGACAGATATAAAAAGAGGAGATTTATATATTTAAGATCTTCAGTGTATTTAATATGAGGCATTTAGACTTGAACAAACCACACTTACATGTTGGCACTCTGCAGACAACATACAGAGAAACCTCGCTGGGTTCGCTCTCTCCTGCCTTGTTGATGGCTGTCACTCTGAATTGGTAGATGTTGCCTTCGGTCAAACCGGACACCTTCATTGTGGTGTCCAAGTGAGCTCCGTCCCTGTTCACCTTCACCCAGCGAGCGCTCTTTCTCTCGCGCCTCTCCACCAGGTAGTGGTTCAGTGGGCTGCCACCATCGCTTTCTGGCTTCAGCCACTCGATGGTGGCAAAGTCTTTTCCTGACACCAGGATCTCTGGAGCACCAGGAGAAGTTGGCACGGCTGGAGAAAAGGAAAGGTCATTCGCGGTTAGTGGTTATGAGGATAAAATTTGTTGATCCTTAGTTCAAAATATTTAAGTAAGATTTTGGGGATATTATACTTTTAAAACATTGTTCATAGGTATTATTTCACAATGATCTGAATGTTGCACTTACTGAAAGTGTTTCTGGCAACCATGGGCTCTGACTGGAGGAGGACTCCAGCTCCGTACTTGTTGACTCCTCGGACTCTGAAAAGGTACTCTGTGTTCTTAAACAGCCTGGTGATGTTGCAGGTCAGCTCCTTGCACTCGGCATCCATGATGACCCAGTTGAGTCTGTTGGTGTCGCGCCTTTCCACGATGTAGTGGGAGACCTCGTCACCGCCATCCTCCTGAGGCGGCTTCCAGCTCAGCGTGCATGACTCCTCTGTGATCTTGCTGATCTCAATGCTGCCTTCACATACTCCGGGGGTGTCTGGAAAAAATACATGTAATCATTGTAATTTACATTGAATAAACTTTGATGAATTAATACTTAAAGTAAAATCTGAAATGCATAAAATAGCTTGAAATGCTCACTTACCAAGAACTTTGACGTTGACCTCCGCAGTCTTGGTTCCACTCACGTTCCTGACCGTGAGGATGTACTTTCCTGTGTCATCTCTGTCACAGAACTTGATGATGGCCATAGCCCTGGTGGGGGTGTACTGCAGGTGGTACTTTTCACACAACTCCAGCTCCCTGTTTCCCTTGGACCAGGAAGCCTTGGGGTCAGGCCTGCCTCCCACTGCAGCATCCAGAACCAGGTCTGAACCAGCTCTGACCTTCACGGTTTCAGACAGGAGTTTACTATCTAGTTGGGCCTTTGGAGGCTCTGTTGGGTGGAAAAAGAAACATGATTATGAAACAATCAATTGATAAGACAGGACTCCTTTGCTGGGACTGTAAAATATGCATATTTAATCAAATCTACATCTACAGGAAACATGAGACTAAAGAATTGTTAAGGTCAAATGTGTGCTGTTGTGGTGGTATTGTACAACACAGATGCAGATCTTACCAAAGTCGATCTTGCACTGCACAGAGCCGGTGGACTCCGAAGGCTTGCTGAAGACCTGGTTGGCATTCTTGGCAATGACTCTGAACTCATAGGGCTCTCCCTCTCCCAGGGCGGTAACCGTGTAGAAATTATCTGTCACATTGGTGTAGTTACACTTAAGCCAGCGGCCCTCACCAGTCAAAGTGTATGGCTTACGCTCAATGATATAGCCCACAATGGGACTGCCACCATCATTCAGTGGAGACGACCATTTGAGGGAGACGGTGGTTCTTGTAACATTTGTGACTTCTGGCTTACTTGGTGGATCTAAAAAACACATCAGGAAATTTTGTCAGGCATGTTGGAACAATGGAGTACAAAGTAAAAAGCCACTGAACAGTTTTAAAACTCACCAACTGGGTTTTGAGCAACTGCTCCCTTGGAGGCCTCACTGGCTTTGCTCAGCCCAGCACTGTTCATGGCATAAACCCTGAACTGGTACTCCAGACCTTCAACCAGACCGTCCACCTTGTAGTAGCACTCAAAGCAAGGGATCTTGTTCTCCCTCACCCACAGGATATTGTTCCTCTCCTTCTTCTCAATCCAATAGCCTGTCACCTTGCTTCCGCCATCATTATAGGGCTCCTCCCATTTCAGGGTCATTGTGTTAGCAGTGACATTGAAGACTGAAGGCTTTGTTGGTGGGCCAGGAGGTGCTGTGATAAAAAAATAGATTTTGTTGTTGAGCACAGTCAACTAAATTCCAGCCTAATTCAATAGAAGACATTAGCAGTCTAAAAAATGCTTAAAAACGTATATATGTTTCTTTTTCATAAAATTTGTGAATAAGATACAAAGTTAGTTTATTGAGTAGTACTTACTGAAAGGATGCTCTGCGACAATAGTCTCAGACTCAGTGTGCTTGCTGACACCGAATCTATTCTCGGCAGAGACCCTGAATGTGTACTGCATGTACTTGGTCAGGTGACTGACGTGGAGAGTTGTGCGCTTTGCGCTGGAGTTGATCAGCTGCCAGGCAGTGGAGCCAGACTCACGCTTCTCCACTATGTAGTTGGTGATGTCAGTGCCACCATCATCTTCTGGTGGTTGCCAGTTAATGACACAGGACTCAGAGGTGATGGATGAGATTTCGACAGGTCCAGTTGGAGGACTGGGTCTACCTGTGACATTAACTTCAACAGTGAAGGTCCTGGATCCTGCCACGTTCTCCAGAGTCAGGTAGTATTTACCACCGTCTCCTCTCATGGCCTCCTTGACTGAGATGCTGGTTCTGTCCTTAGTTACGATGATGGAGACTCTGTCTGAGCTCTTCAGCCTCATCTCCTCCAGTTTCCAAGTGACCTTTGGAGTAGGTCTACCACTGATGGGAACGTCAATGGTGAAAGTACCGCCAGACCTGCTTGTGATGAGCTGGTTGGTAATCTCGCTGAGGTCAGCAGCAGGTTCTATGTGAGGCTCTTTGACCAGCACAGGAGCAAGGGTTTCCCTGGGCTTGCTGTAGCCGGCATCATTTTTAGCCTTCACACGGAAGTCATACTCATCGCCCTTGTTGAGTCTTTCAACTGTATAGGTGAGAGTCTTGGTGTTGCCAACCACTACCCATTTGTCTGTACCTTTTGGCTTAGCCTCAATGACGTAACACTGGATGCGGCTACCGCCATCATGTTCTGGTTTGAGCCAGCCCAGTGACACAGAGTTGTCTGTGGTGTCCAGGATGTCCATTCTCTTTGGAGATGCTGGCTCTGCGGTGGCAATGACAGGCTCAGTCAGCTCAAAGGCTTCACCTATACCGTGCTGGTTCTCGGCTGAGACTCTGAATAAGTATGGCACTCCCTCCAGCAGGTCCTGGATCTTCAGGTTATGCTTTGTGCACTTGCTACCAGACTGCTGCCAAGTGCGGCGGCTAGCCTCGCGTCTCTCAACAATATAGTGATGGATTCGGGCTCCACCGTCATTGAGAGGAGGCTCCCAGATAAGTGAGACCGAACCTCTGGACACCTCTTTGAGGGCAACAGCCTGTGGAGGTCCAGGAGTGTCCATCACCTTTACAGTGAATGTAATGGCCTTGCTGCCACTAGCGTTCTCGAGGTTAACAGTGTATTTGCCCGTATCATTTCTCGAGCAGTTCTCAATACTTAGACAACTGTAGCCATCTGTAGTTGTAATCTCTGACATGACACCCAGCTCTCCTTCTTCCTTCACCCAGGTGGCCGTGGGAATTGGGTTTCCTCTGAAGTAGATGCCCAGGCACACTGAACCTCCAGCCTTGACAATGTGTGTCTGCTTGAAGGTGGCGTCAATATCCACCTGTGGTGGTGTTAGCCTGTCTACAGCCTGAGCAGGCTCTGGAGTCTCCTTGTCCTCACCTCTACCCACGTGGTTGACAGCTGCGACACGGAACTTGTACTCTGCTCCAGTCTGTAGACCCGTCACCACGTAATTTGTTTCTGCCACCAGCTGCTCATTTACTCTATTCCATTCTGTCTCTTGTCCCTTCATCATCTCAATAATGTAGCCAAGGATCTCCATGCCTCCGTCGTCCATGGGCTTGCTCCATTCCAGGCTGATGGAGGTGTTGGTGGAGTCCGACACACAAATCACAGATGGAGCACAAGGAATATCCTTTGGCTCGGCAGCTTTGATAGGCACAGAGATGTTGCTAGGAGCTCCAACACCAGCATCATTCACACCCATCACACGGAACTCGTATTCCATGTCCTCTGTCAGGTGGAGCACCTTGTGGGCACATTCGACGATGGGTTTCTTGGTAATCACCTTGTAGAACCGGACAGTCTTCTTTTCTCGTTTCTCTAGTATATAATACTGAATGGGGTTTCCACCGTCAGATGTTGGAGGAGTCCAGGACAAGGTGATGCTCTCACCTGTGACCTCAGAAGCATCTGGAGTGCCTGGAGCATCGGGAGTGGCTGAGGGAAAAATGTTGATGGATGAGTGCAATGTGTGCATATGACTACATATAAAAATCATACAGAAATAAACATTTTGTCTTAAATATTTTTTTTTTTTAAAAACCTTTCCAACTTTCCACTTACTGTATTGCATCTGTGCAATGATGGGGCTGGATTCCAAAGGTCTGCCAACTCCAAACTTGTTAACAGCAGAGACCCTGAACTGGTACTCATTAGTCTTGATGAGCTTGGTTGCATTGAAAGTGCACTCTTTACATTCATCAGACACCAAGGCCCAGGAGATCTTGGAGGTCTCGCGCTTCTCAATGATATAATGTGAAATTTCGGAGCAGCCGTCATTCTCTGGTGGGTTCCAAGACAAAGTGCACTTGCCCTCTGAGATGTGGCTAAAAGTGATGGGTCCTACTGGCTCCCCAGGTGTGTCTGTATCACGTAGGTGTGTGAAATTGAAGTTAGAACATAAATATATAAATACAGTGGTGTAAACAACTGCACTGTAATATAAAGAGAAAAATGTCAACCCTGCTTACCTTGGACTTGAACAAGAATGTTCTCCTTCTTGCTTCCAGATCCGTTGGTAGCCTCCACAGTGAAGAGGCCGCGGTGTGTACGATCAGCGTCCCTGACAAACAGGGTGCTGGATCCAGCTACGTTGATAATGTCCATCATCTTTTTGGTTACCTGCACACCATCTCTGTACCAGACGACTTTGGGAACAGGGCGTCCAGTGATGGTTACCTTCAGCCTGATGTTGTCTCCTGCCTTGATTGTCAATCCCTCGAAGTACTCTGGGCCAAACTCAATATTTGGAGAAGCTAGTTTAGATGAAAAGAGAATGCATTAGGGTTGGGCATTTCTATTTGCATATTGTCCAATCATGGTCAGTTTGATCAGTTTGGTGGCAGGAGTATGAGGGGGTGCAGGGAGTTACAACACAGCATGCCATCAAAATGCCAACATGGACAACTTACTCTTAGTGTCAAAGAAAAAATTTTGAATTTGGGGATATTATAGGTTTTACTCAAATGCCAAATGTGAGATTAAGGATAAAATAAAATAATAATAATAATAATAATACATTTATATAGTACAAAACAAAGTTACAAAGTGGTTTGTTATTTAGAATTTTAAATCCACTCATCACTCAATCTGATTAAATCAGTGGGCTAACACCAGACACATCTCTGATTAAACTTTAAAATGTAAATTCTAGAGATTATTTACATAGTTATAGAAAGTTATTTAAAATCACCATATTATTGGTGTAGGAAAAAACAATCATCAAGAATGCACTACAATACTCACCGTTCTCACTTCTGACCACAATCAAGCCAGAGGAGTTGGAGGGGGGGCTGACAACACCAATGGCATTTCTGGCAATCACTCTGAACTCATAGCGTTCATTTGTTGCCAACCCAGTGACAGTATACTGGCAGTCATGTACATCAGTTAAGTTGGCCTTGAACCAGCGGCCGTGTCCTTGCCGTTTCTCAATGCTATAGCTGGCAATCTTGCTACCACCATCACGTTTGGGTGCATCCCATTTCAGTGTCACTGAGTCACTTGTCACATCAGTGTAGTCTGGCTGGCCAGGAGGATCTGAAAGACATGGGAGACATTAAGTGGTTACATTGTAACAACATATTAGTCAGGTTTTAGAACAGAAACAACTTTGCTAAACTTAACGTCTGAATCAGCACTCACCAACAGGACTGACAGCCATGGTTGGCTTGCTCTCATCACTCATTCGACTGAAGCCAGCATCATTCTGGGCGTAGACTCTGAAGGAGTACTCAAGGCCTTCAATGAGTCCCAATATTCTGTAATCTGTTTCTTTGACCAGCATAGTGTTCACCTTTTGCCACATGATGCTATTCTTTTCCTTCTTCTCCACATGGAAGCCCTGGATGGGGGTACCACCGTCATAGATGGGTTGCTCCCACTGGATGGTCATGCCATCATTAGTGACATTGTACACAACAGGCTTTCCCGGTGGGCCTGGAGGCCTGAACTGGTGCTTGGCAATGACCATCTGTGATACCAGAGGCTCACTAACGCCATATCTGTTCTCAGCACACACTCTGAACTGGTACTGGACACCCTTAATCAGGTTGGGGATCTTGAACTGAGTGTCCTGTACACTGGAGCAGGCCATCTTCCAGTCAGACTGAGAGGTGTCACGCTTCTCCACAGCGTAGCAGGCGATGTCTCCGCCGCCGTCGTCATTAGGTTCATCCCAGGATATCATGATGCTCTCAGCTCTCACTTCATCCAGACGGATGGGTCCAATAGGCTTTGATGGTGGTCCAAGTGTGATGACATGGATGTGGAAGGATCTTCTGTTGACCTTATTGTCAAGAGTCAGGGTGTATTTGCCCTCATTCTCCTTCTTTACATTCTTAATCATTAGAGTGGCTTTGTTTTCTGTCTTCTTGAATCGGACTTGGTCACTCTCCTTTAGAGGTAGATTGTCCTTTAGCCACAAAACAGAAGGTTTTGGTTTACCTTTGTATGGCAGCTCAATGTGCACATTGTGACCCAGGCGAACACTTACGGTTCCACCTGGGTACTCTGCAAGGCTTGCCTCAGGAGTTATAATGTAGTCAATGACCTTGATAGGCCCAATCTCAACAAAGTCACCCTGTCCCTTCTCATTTCTGGCAGCAACTCTGAAGAACATGTCTGAGTGCTCCTTGAGTTTCTTCACCTCAAACTCACACTGTCTGCTGGTTCCTCCCAATGACCATTCCTCATCCTTGAGCTTCTTCTCTATGATGTAGTCAGAGATGATGCTGCCACCATCATAATCAGGCTTCAGCCACTGCAGAGTGACAGAAGTCTTGGATGAATCCTTCATAGAGACCTCCTTGACTGGTCCTGGAGTCTCTGTAGCCTTTATGGCCTCAAGTGTTTCACATGGATCACCAACACCATTTTCATTCTCCGCTAACACACGGAAGAAGAAGGATGTCTTCTCAGAGAGATCTTCGATGGTGTATGTTGTGTCTATGCATTTGCTTGTCACTGCAGAGTAGGACCTCTTGGAGGAGTCCCTCTTCTCAACAATGTAGTTTGTGATCTCAGCACCGCCGTCAAGGAGTGGAGGCTCCCAGCAGAGAGTGACCTTTCCACGAGTCACATCCTTCAGGACCAGATTCCTGCAATGAGCTGGAGTATCCTGGACCTTCACAGACAGGGTCAGTGTCTTGGGTTCTCCCACACCATTCTCTATCTTTACTGTGTACTTTCCAGTGTCAAGCCTGGTCACCTCACGCATAACAAGACACGTGGTAGTGTCTGAGTGGTGGAACTCATATTTGGGGTCTTGATCGATGCATTCTTCTCCTTTTCTCCACGAAGCAGTGGGAGCAGGTCTGCCTTTCAGAGGAACAGACAGCTCCACATCTTTTCCAGCCTTCACAATGTAGTGAGTTCTCATGGCCACATCTGAGTCAACCTGGGCCTCCTCTGTGAAATATTGAAATAATGAATGAAAATAATATTAAAGGTCATACAGGTACTGCTATGTGTGTGAGAGATAAGAACAAAACAAGACAAATGTGTTAAACACAAACTGAACCCTCTTCACATTTTCAATATCAGTGAGTAATTTACCCAGGATGTCCTTAGCCTGCACAGGCTCAGTCATCGCCAGAGGCTCTCCACGGCCAGCACAGTTGATAGCAGAGACTCTGAAGAAGTAGTTGACATCTGGTTTTAAGTCGTGAACTGTGTACTCTGTTGTCTTGACCTCTCCCTTAGAGGTAATCATAGCCCATTCTTGCTCTCCCTCAACAAGCTTCTCCACCATGTAGCTGGTGACCTCACTGCCTCCATCCCATTCTGGCTTGGACCAGCCCAAAGTAATGGATGTCTTGGTGGAATCCACCACCTTCAGCTTGCAAGGCTCATCTGGTGGATCTGCAAGTAAAATGTACTTGTTAGGTGGGGATGTGCATTTATGTTGTTGTCTGTTCAAAATTTGTGAATGTTAGACCACTTACCAACTGGGTCAGCAGCCTTGTAGTAGTCTGATACATCAGAGAACGGTCCCTCTCCAGCCTTATTAATGGCACAGACGCGATATTGGTACTCGTTTCCTTCTGTCAGATGGTAGACGGCCTGTTTGATGTCAGTGACAGGGTCTTTGTAAACTCTGATCCAGCGCAAGCTCTTCTTGTCGCGTCTTTCCAGGTAGTAGCCTGTCACTGTGCTACCTCCGTCTACACCTGGTTTATCCCATTCTACCACCATGGTGGACTTGGTGATGATGTTCACCTCAGGAGTATGAGGCTGCCCAGGAGTTACTATATAAATGTATAACAAGCACATTAAGAGAACGCAAATGATAACAAGTAACAATCTTATTTTTTTCCCAAATTTCTTTGTCATGAAAGCAAAGACTTTGGAAAAACGATAAAGACAATTACTGCAATATAATAATTTAGCAGCACAATCATAATATCGGCTATGACTTTTTCACATTACTAATCATATTCACAGTGGTCAACAGCTACAAACTTACCAAAGGTGTTCTTAGCGATGACAGGTTCCGACTCCAGTGGCTCTCCAACTCCGTACTTATTAACACCCATTACGCGGAACACATACTCATTTCCACGCACAAGCTTGCTGACGGTGACATGTGTCTGCTCATGCCTGTCTGAAACTGTCGACCAGACCACTCGGCTGGTTTCTCGCCTCTCAACAATGTAGTGGGTCACCTTGAAACCTCCCTGGTCAGACTCAGGCACAGCCTCCCAGCTGAAGGTGATCTTGTCTGCTGTGATGGAATTGAAGTTAATGATGCCAGCTGGGGGTCCAGGTTTGTCTAATAGGAAACGGAAAAAAGGAAGAGCATATGAACATTAAATACAGGGATGATGGAAGACTGTAGAGTACCTTTATTCAAATTGATTAGGAATTCAGAATTATACACAATTGGAGGGGTGAGGCTAGACTTTCTAAATACCTAAAATTTCAATCCTGATGGTTGCAGATGCCGAGCCCAGTACATTCTTGATCTTGACCTCATATGAGCCTGTGTGAAGGCGAGCTGCATCCTTGATCAGAATAGCAGAAGAGTCAGTTGTGTTTTCAACAGATATAGTAGAGCTAGCTACCAGCTCTTTTCCATCCTTGAGCCACTCAATGGTTGGCAGAGGCTTGGCAATAATTCCGACTCTAAGCTTAACTGAAGCTCCAGCCTTGTACTGTACCACATCTAGATATTCTGGAGGAAGGTCAATCGTTGGGGCACCTGTGGAACAGGAGATATGAATATAATTAATTTATAAATACATCCAATTAAGTAAACATGACTTAAAAAAATTTAATATGACTCAAAGCCTCACCACATGCATCGACGCAAGTCACTGGGCCAACAATGAGAGATGGGTTGCTGACAGACCCAACAGCATTCTTGGCGTATACTCTAAACTCATAAGACTCATCCTGGTTCAGTCCAGATACAGTGAAACTCAGCTCAATGATGTTTGTAAAGTTGGCTTTCACCCATCTGCCACTAGGAGCTTCTCTCCTCTCCACACTGTAGCCGGTAATCTTGCTACCACCATCATATGGAGGCCTCTGCCAGACCAGGCTGACTGAGTTCTTGGTGACCTCTGTGATACGGACATTTGCTGGGGGCTCTGTAACATTAAAAATGTTAATGAAACAACAGTTAAGAGTTTTTAGCATATGTTTTGATGTTATTTAAGGCTGTGGGTCCCCTTAAAACTGGAAATAATTAGACACACTTACCGCAGGCATCAATAGCAAGCACCTCTTCCGAGGTCTTGCTCATTTTTCCAATACCGGCAGCATTTTCAGCTGCCACCTTGAATTCATAGATGAGGCCAGGGCAGATGTTTGTGACTCGCCATTGGTTTCCTGAGATTGCTGTCTTATTGACCTTCTGCCAGAGGATGCTGCTTCTCTCCTTCATCTGGAGATGATATCCAATCACAGGGTTTCCACCATCATTGACTGGCTCATTCCAGCAGACTGTCAGGCTCTCTCTAGACACAAAGCTGAGCCATGGTGTAGATGGAGGTCCAGGAATGACTGAAATGGACATCATTCGTGTGTTTAGAAGGATTCATAATCCACAACACAAAAGTTGTCACATAAAGATAATCTTATCAGTTTATATTTCAACAAAAAATAGATTCACTAAAGCTACATTTATTTTTGCCTTCTTGTATTTAAGTGTATTGACTTACTGTATGGTAGCTTTATCATGACTGGCTTGCTGTCAATGTGGTCGCTGACACCATAGCGATTCTCAGCCTTGATTCTGAACTGATACCCCTCTCCCTTGGTGAGCTTAGTCACCTTGATCGAGCTTCTGGCAATGCTAGTTGACACCTCTGCCCAGGAAGGAGTGCTGGTTTCACGTTTCAGAACAATGTAGTTGCTAACATGACTGCCACCATCATACTCTGGAGGAGCCCATTTCAGACATACTGTGGTCTCTCCGACCTCTCCAATCTCAACTGGACCAACAGGAGGTCCAGGTCTGTCCAGCACAACAAATATAATGAAGATTTTGGTGGTACCTCCCGCATTTGAGGCAGTGACTTCATATTTGCCAGCGTCACTTGAAATGCTCTCATTTAGGGTGATGATTAAACTATCTGGAGTTACTTCTGTTAACAGCCTCTTGGATCCCTTGATGACAACATTGTTCTTGGACATGGAGACCTTAGGTATGGGCTTGCCATTGAGAGGAATCTCAAAGGTTAGGTTGGATCCTGCTCTCACATAAACTGTATTCTTGGGGTAATTCTTCAGGTCAAACTCTGGAGCCTCTGTTGAAAGAAAAAGAGGAATAGTAGTGTCACCTTAAAAGTAATACCCCAATAAAATTGAATTTTCCAAAAGTTACATAGCTTTTCAAAAAGTGTGTTTAAAAATAAATTTTCATTACATGGAAATTATCATTATTATTTTACATGATGTATTGTCTTTGAAAAAACTAGATCAATCCGTAAAAATTAAATGTATTTATGTACGGCATCCTGTTTTCTAGGGACAATAAAAAACTAAGATTAACATAACCAATATAAAGATTTAGTAGTAAAACCAAAGAAAATACCATGTATTTCCTTGACAATAACTGGTACAATCATCTCCTTTGGTTCACTGAGTCCGGCATGGTTCTCAGCACGGACTCTGAAGAAGTACTCAGCACCCTCCCTCAGGCTCTTAATGGTGTGGGTCAAAGTCTTCACAGTGGCACACTTCACCCACTTGGTCTGTCCTTTCTCTATGGCATCAATAAGGTAACCAGTGACTCTGCTACCACCATCGTATTCTGGTCTAGTCCAGGCAATCGTAATGCTGTCCTTGGTAACATTTGCAACTCCAAGTTTCATGGGTGGACTTGGTACCTCTGTAAAAGACATTTTCATTAAGAACATTTTGTTGAAATGATAAAGTTTGTATGCAATCAACTGCTGCTTTAAAAACAGCTTTAAAAAAGTCAGTTCATATGTTACCTGTAATCTTTGTTCCAGCCTTGGCTTCTTGAGGGACACCCACTCCATGCTCATTTTCTCCAATCACTCTAAAGTAATACATGGCTCCCTCCTGCAAGTCTTCCACCTGGTAAGTCAGTGCATGGCAGTTGCTGGTCACAGACACCCAGGCCTTCTTACTGGCTTCACGTTTTTCAACATGGTAGGCCTTCACTGCATCACCACCATCGTTCTCTGGAGCTTCCCAAGTGAGGGTTGCAGAATCCCTGGTCACTACTGAAACTTTAACATTGACAGGGGGTCCAGGAGAGTCGAGCACCTTGACAACCATGGGCAATGTTGCTTTTCCCAATGGTGATTCAATTGTAACACAGTACTCGCCAGAGTCATTTCTAGTTGACTTCTCAATAGTCAATGAAGTGCTGGATTCTGTTGATTCAATGGTTCCTCTGACCTTTAGATCAACGGCCTCCTTTGCCCATGTGACTGATGGCACAGGTTTTCCCTTGAATGGTACATTGAGACTAAATGCTGTGCTATGCTTAACAACGAGTACTTTACGCAACTCAATGTCAACATCAAATGATGGTTCTGCAGTTCTGTCCATTGCTACAGCTACATCTGAATAAGGGCTACGCACACTCCTGCCAACTTTGTTTATTGCCTTGACACAGAATTCATATTCTGCATCTGTCTTTAATCCAGTCATTGTGAACTCCAAGCTTTTGGTTAGAGGGATAGCCTCAATCCATCTTGCTAGTTCTTCAGGTGATTCAGGTACCTCTTCATCCTCTTCATATTCTTCCTCTTCTCCCTCAGCCTCTGCCTCTGGTATGCGGATGTAGTCTCTGTATTCTACACTGTATCCAAGAATAGGAGTACCACCATCATCTGTTGGTGGTTTCCAGGCAATGGACACACTGTCTTTAGTTGAAGTGACAATCTTTGGCTTGGTTGGGCGAGAAGCAACAACCAGAGGATCTACTGTTCTGAATGATGCAGACTGTTCACTTGAAGGACTCAAACCAGCGGCATTTTCAGCAAAGACTCTGAAGTCATACTCACAACCCTTGCGCAGTTTGGTTGCTACTGTAGTACATTCAACAACTGGATCTCTGTTCACACGGATCCAGCGCATACCTGTCTTCTCACGACGTTCAATCACATATCCAGTGATGGGGCTGCCTCCATCACTAGCTGGCTTGCACCATGTGAGGGTCATTGAATCTCCAGTTATGGAAGTGACATCAACACTAGTTGGAGCAGAGGCAAAAGTGTATGGATCTGTGATCTTTACAGCATCACTCTCCAGAGCCTCACCAAGTCCATGCTTGTTGACAGCCAAAACCCTGAAAATATATTCGTTGCCCTTAAGCAGTCCTGTGATTTTTAAGTATGTTTTGGTGATGTCTCCCTTTACCATTGTCCATGCCAAACTACTGGTCTCTCGCTTCTCAATAACGTAATGGGTTATGTCAGCACCACCGGCCTCCTGAGGAGGACCCCACGACAGAGTGCACTCCTCAGCTGTGAGACCTGTGATCTGCAGAGGTCCTGCTGAGGGTCCTGGCTTATCTAGAATCACACAGTTTATTGGCATGTTAACTGTTCCGGCAATATTCCGTAGAGTGAGGGCATACTGTCCAGAATCTCTTCTGATGCAGTCCTTCACAATGACAGAAGTGCTGGTATCTGTTGAAACAATTTGGATTCTTGCTCTCAGCTCAATTTCTTTGCCATCCTTGGTCCAGGAAATGACCGGGGCAGGACGTCCAGCAAGGTCAGCATTAATCTTTAGAGTTTCTCCTGCCTTCACAAACATTGTCTCTCTGAACTTGACATCCATCATGATGCGTGGTGGATCCACATCATCTTTGACAGTGATGGAGCCAGTGTTGTCAGATGGTCCACTGAACAATCCAGCTGCATTCTTAGCAATGACACGGAAGTCATACTGGCTGTTCTCTGTAAGGCCTGTCACATCATAGTGGGTCTCAGGCACATTAGTGAAGTTGCACCTTGTCCAGCGTCCTTCAGGAAGGTCTCTGCATTCAATAATGTAACCAGAAACCTTGGCTCCACCATCATACTCTGGTTTATCCCAAGACAAGGAGACAGATGCCCTAGTAATGGCAGTGACCACAGGTGTACCTGGAGGGTCACATGGATCTCTAGCTGCTACACCTTCACAGGCCTTGCTGGATTTACCAATACCAGCAATATTTTCAGCATAGACACGATATTCATACGTCATGCCCTCTTCAATTCCATTGACTTTGTATTCTGTATCTTTGATCATTCCTCTGTTCATTTTTGTCCAAAGAATGCTAGAACGCTCCTTCCTCTCCAAATGGTAGCCCACAACAGGACTACCACCGTCATTCACTGGCTCATTCCAAGTCACCAACATGTAAGACTTTGTGGCCAATTTCACTATAGGCGTGGAAGGAGGTCCAGGTTGTTTGAAGTTATACTGAGCAGTGATTCCAGGTGAATCCAAATATGTACTCTTTCCATAACGGTTGACTGCATAGATGCGGAATTGGTACTCTGCTCCATGTGTCAGACGGCCAGCCTTGAAAGATGTCCTGGCAACATTACTTGCTGCCATCTGCCATTCTTGTGTGTTTGTGTCTCTCTTCTCCACAATATAGTTACTAATGGAGCATCCACCTTTATAATCTGGTGGAGACCATGACAGTGTAATGCTGTCTGAGGTCACAGAATCCACCTTGATACCTTTAGGTGGACCTGGTTTATCAAGGACAACAATGCCAATATCTGCTGCAACAGTTCCTCCTGTGTTGGCCAGTGTGATCTCAAACTTGCCAACATGTTCTTTGCTAGCCTCTTTGATGATAATTTTGGAAGAGTTTGCAGTGTTTAAGATGGTCAGTGATGATGTTTGCTTCAAAGGAAGGCCATCCTTCTTCCAGGATACAACAGGCTTTGGCCTGCCTCTTACTGGAACCTCAAAAGTGAGGTCATCTCCAGCCTTCACACTGTATGTGGTAAACAATAAGTTGATAGATGGTTCAATTGCAACATCCTTTGCAACCACCGGCAAGCCAAGATCCTTTGGCTCACTTTTTCCCTTCTCATTGATTGCAACAATTCTGAATAAATAGGCTTCATTAGGAGTCAGATTAGGAATAGTTGCTTCAGGCACCTTGACTGTGCATGCTGTGCCCCATTTATCTCCACTCTTAGACTTAAATTCTACATTGTAGCACATTACTTTGCTTCCACCGTCATGAGCAGGTTTGTCCCATGCCAGCGACACGCTGGTCTTTGTCAAATCTACAAGAGTAACCTTGCTTGGTGGCAGAGGTACCTCAGACACTTTGACTTCTTTGGTTTCAACCATCTGTCCTTGGCCATATTCATTAACAGCACAGACTCTGAAGTAGAAAATGCCACCCTCAGGCAGCTCTTCAATCTTGAATGAGTTGGCTGTGCAGTTGCTGGTCACAGTAGTATATGCCTTCCTGACAGACTCCCTCTTCTCTACAATGTAGTTTGTGATTTTAGACCCACCGTCAGTAAGTGGGGTATCCCAGGCAAGAGTCACTGAATCCTTCTTGAGTTCCTTCACAGCAAAGTTTTGTGGTGCACTTGGTGTATCCAAAATTCTCACTGCAACAATAGCAGATTTTGCACCACTGCTGTTCTCCAGTGTTAGTGAGTATTTGCCACTGTCAAAGCGGTTAACATTGTCAATGACAAGCATGGTGTATGAACTGGTGGTGTCAATTGTAGCATGCTCTGTGAGAGTACTCTCAACCTTCTCCCATTTCACAGCAGGTTCAGGCCTTCCTCTGATGGTGACAAACAGTCGCAGAGTTCCACCAGCACGGACAGATACCACCTTTCTGAGATCAGCATCCAGTTCGATTTCTGGTGCTTCTACCCTTTCAGAAGTAACCACAGTGCCATGGACATTAGCAGCCTCCCCCACTCCCTCAGAGTTGATAGCACAGACACGGAACTGGTACTCTCCACCTTCCTTCAGATTTGGGATAGTGAGTTTAGTGGCTTGAATGCCACTCGGTGGAGTGCACATGGTCCATTCTTTTTCAACTGGTGCCTCTACTGATGGTGCTACTTCTGCTTCCTCTATTGATTCAGGCACTGGTGTATACTCCCTCATTTCAACAATGTAGCCCTTGATGTAGGCGCCACCGTCAAAGTCAGGTTTTCTCCAAGACAGAGAAACTGAAGACTTTGTGTAGTCTGTCACCTTAGGATGATGTGGAGGTCCAGGTGGTGTTGTGGCATCACATGCTCTGTAGAATAGGGACAATTCACTGAGTTCTCCCATTCCAGTCTCATTCTCAGCAGCAACACGGAACTCATAGAAGTGGTCTGTCATCAGACCTGTGACCTTGAAGTGGGTGTCGGTCAGCTTTTGTCTGTTGCATTTTGTCCACCTTACACTATCTTTGTCACGTTTTTCGAGGTGGAAACCTTCAATGTCAGCTCCACCAGTCTGTTCTGGAGCGGCCCATGACAGAACCATAGAGTCCTTTGTGATCTGACTTGCTTCTGGAGTTCCAGGAGCACTAGGTGGCTTGTAAGGGTTGCGTGCAATGATGGGTTCACACTCAAGATAATCACCAACACCATATTTGTTGACTGCTCTGACTCTGAAAATGTATTCATTTCCATGGAGTAAATTTGTAATTTTATAATATAGACCCTTGATATTTGGTGCAGCCACTATCCAGGACAACCTGCTAGTCTCTCTTTTCTCCAAGACGTAGTGAGTGATACTAGCACCACCATCCAGAGTTGGCTCAGACCAGGCAAGGATGCACCTGTCAGCCATGATTCCTGTCACCTTCATGGGTCCAATAGGTGGACCTGGTTTATCAAGGACTTTCACAGTGATAGGGAAGGTTTTTGTACCACCCAGATTTTTGAGAACGAGGTCATAGTGCCCAGCATCAAGCTTGGTCACATCCTTGATGGTTATAGCTGCACGTTTCTGTGTAGTTTTCACTTCAATACGCAGGGCTTTGACCATTTCCTTGCCCTCTTTTAGCCAAACAACATCAGGAATTGGTTTTCCATGGATGTCTGCATCAAGAAGCAAGTGTTCTCCAGCATTGACAACAATAACATCCTTGTATTTGGGATCCATTGAGGCCCTCGGTGGTTCAATTTCATCAGTAGCAGTAATAGGTCCAGAGCTGTCGGATGGCCCGCTGAAGACTCCGGCTGCATTTCTTGCAATAACTCTGAATTCATATTGCTCATTCTCTGTCAGACCAGTGACGATATACTCAGTTTCAATTATATTAGTGAAGTTAGCTCTTACCCACCGCCCCTCAGGGGATGAAAGATCTTTCCTTTCCACAATATATCCATTCACTTTGCTGCCACCATCATACTGAGGCTTGGTCCACTGAATTTTGATAATGTTCTTAGAAATAGATACAGCTTCAGGAGCACCAGGAGGGTCACATGGGTCACGAGCAACAAAGGACTCAGACACTTTACTGCATCTGCCAATGCCAACAATATTTTCAGCATATACTCTGAATTCATATCCAATACCCTCCTCAAGATTGCAGATCTTGAACTGAGTATCAGTGATGAGAGTCTTGTTCAGTTTGTTCCACAGGATGCTGTTTCTCTCTTTGCTTTCCAGATGGTAACCAGTAACTGTACTTCCACCATCAATGACTGGCTCATTCCATTCAATGATCATCATTTCCTTTGTTGCAGATTTTACATATGGAGTTCCTGGGGGCCCTGGTGGTTTGTATGGGTATTGTACAACAATGGCCTTGGAGTCTAGAGACACACCCTTACCATATCTGTTTTCAGCTATAATTCTGAACTGGTATTCAGCACCAGTCTTCAGCTTGGTGACCTTGAAAGCTGTTCTAGCAAGCTGTGTGGTGACTGACTGCCATGTTGTGGTGGTGGTGTCTCTCTTCTCCACTATATAGTTCTTTACCTGGCATCCACCCTTGTACTGTGGAGGCTCCCAGGAGAGATGGACAAAGGTGTTGCTTACATCAACAACTTTGACTGGACCTGTTGGTGGACCAGGCTTGTCAAGGATAATGAGAGCCACATCCTCGGTGATTGTGCCGGCAGCATTGGTTGCTGTAATGGAATATTTGCCAAAGTCCTCCTTGCATGCATCAGTAAATTGGATTCCAGTTGTTGTTGGAGTGTTTATCACATTGACTCTGGATGTTACTTTCAAAGGCTGGCCATCCTTGGACCAGATGACTTTAGGTTTGGGCCTGCCAAGCACAGGGAACTCCAACTTCAGATCTTTTCCAGCTAATACACTATAAGTGTTGAATTGCATCTTAATGCTTGGCTCCATGGTCATGTCACTTGCAACAACAGGTGCAACAAGTGCCTTTGGCTCACTCTTTCCTTTCTCATTGTAAGCGATGATACGGAATAGATATTCTGCTCCAGCTGTGAGGCCTGTAACAGTTCCCTCACATGTCTTTGTATTTGTTGCAACTCCCCACTTATCTGTACCCTTAGGCTGCATCTCAATTAGATACCCACCAATTCTACTGCCTCCATCATGTTCAGGTTTCTCCCAGGCCAGTGAGGCACTGGCCTTGGTGACATCAGTGAGGGAGACTTTTCCAACAGGCAGTGGTACCTCGGAGGCCTTGGAAGCCATCTTTGTTTCAACTGCTTGGCCGATTCCATATTCATTCTCAGCCATGACTCTGAAGTAGTACATTGCACCTTCATTCAAGTTCTCAACTTTGAATGTTGTCTTGGTGCATTTTGTGGACACATTTGCATATGCCTTTCTGGTTGATTCACGTTTGTCAATGACATAGTTCTTGATTTTGGAACCTCCATCAATTAGTGGGGCATCCCATACAAGAGTGGCAGAGTCCTTTTTGATTTCTTTAACTACAAGGTTCTGTGGGGACCCGGGTGTATCCAGGACTTTGACAGCAACAAACTCAGACACAGAGCCACTGCTATTTGTCAGACTCAGTATGTATTTTCCTGAGTCACTCCTGTCACATGAGTCAATGGACAGCTGAGTGAAATTGAGAGCTTTCTCAACCACCACCTTTTCAGTCAGGTCTCCCTCATCCTTAGTCCACCTAATCTCAGGTGTTGGCCTGCCCTTGAATGGAATATTGATTCTAACGGATCCACCAGCTTTCACAATGATACCTTTCCTCAGCTCAGAGTCAAGGTGAATCTGTGGTGGGTCCACCTTTTCCTCTGGCTTAGCTGTCCCAGAGAGAGCTGCTGATTCACCAACTCCCAGTTTGTTTAAAGCATACACCTGGATCTTGTATTCCTGACCCTCAGTAAGTTTGGTAATTTCATATTTGTTTACTCGCAGGCCAGTGGGGGGAGTAACCATGGTCCATTCCTCCTCCTCAGCTTTGCAGACTTCAACAATGTATCCTTGAATTGTACTGCCACCATCAGACAGAGGCTTACCCCATGACACCGTAATAGAACTCTTTGTGGTGTCAATCACATTCACATATGCTGGGGCACCAGGTTTGTACTTTGGATCACAGGCCTTGTAGTATGAACTTTGAAGGCCTGGCTCTCCCACTCCAACTACATTCTCAGCAGCCACTCTGAACTCATATTCATGGTTGGTTGTTAGACCTGTAACTCTAAAGGAGAGGTCAGTGACCTTCTGTCTGTTGCATCTTGTCCATTTGATTCCAGTTCTGTCCTTCTTTTCAATTATGTAATTGGTAATCTCACTGCCACCATCAGTCTCAGGGGCTGACCAAGTGATGGTCATGCCATCATGGGAAATGTTGGATACATCCTCAATGTGAGGTGGACCAGGAGGAACAAATGGAGTCTTCATAATCACTCCGCTAGACTCCAGTGGCTCACTGACACCATAACTGTTAACTGCCATGACACGGAAAATATACTCATTGCCTTCCAGTAATTTGGTGACTTTGTAGCATGTGGTCTCACAACTGTTAGAAACAACAGTCCAAGCTAGACGGCTGGTCTCTCTTCTCTCGATGATATAGTATCTAATAGGACTACCTCCATCATGTAAGGGGGCATGCCATACCAGTGTGCATCTATCTTCAGCTACTCCAGTGACGTGGAGGGTTCCTTCACAGACGCTAGGTCTGTCCAGGACCACAACTTTGAATGGAACAGTTTCCCTGCCAGCCTCATTTGTCAGTTGGAGTGTGTAAATTCCACCATCAATTCGTACAGAGTCCTTGATGACAATCATAGCATGGTTTTCTGTGTTTTTGATCTCTAGTCTGAGTGTATTCTCAATGGGTTTTTCATCCTTGAACCACTTGATTGTAGGCAGTGGCTTGCCACGGACATCGGCATCTAGCTTGAATGTCTCTCCAGCATTAATGATAATGGACTTGGTAAATGTGGGATCAATGGAGAATTTGGGTGACTCTACCTTATCACTTGCAGTTATTGGTCCACTGTTGTAGGATGGCTTACTAATGGTGCCGACAGCATTTTTAGCAATGACTCTAAAGTCATACTGTGCATTCTCAGTCAGACCAGTGACAGTAAACTGGGTCTCAATCACATTAGTGAAGTTCGCTCTTACCCACCTGCCCTCTGGCAGATCACGCTTTTCCACAGTATAGCCAGTGATATTACTGCCACCATCATACTCTGGTTTAGTCCACTGAATGACAATTGTGTCTTTGGTCACATGGAAGGCCTCTGGTGTGCCAGGGGGATCACATGGGTCACGGGCAACGCAGCCCTCTGAGACCTTACTGCACCTGCCAATGCCAACAATATTTTCAGCATAAACCCTGTATTCATACTCAACACCCTCATCCAAAGGGTGACTCTTGAAACTAGTCTCGTGAACAAGTGTCTTGTTGATTTTGACCCAGAGAATACTATTCCTCTCTTTCCTTTCAAGATGATAGCCAAGAACAGGACTGCCTCCATCTGTGACAGGCTCATGCCACTCAACAATCTGGTGGTCTCTAGAGAGAGAGGAGATGAAAGGAGTGCCTGGTGGGCCTGGCTCTCTGTAGGGGTACTGAGCAACCACGGCAGATGAATCCAGACCATGACTCTTGCCATAGCGGTTCTGAGCAATGATCTTGAACTGGTACTCAGCTCCAGTCTTCAGTCTAGGCACTTTGATGGTGGTTCTGGCCCAGTTGTTGCTGACATTTTCCCATGTTGTTGTAGTAGTATCTCTCTTTTGTACAATGTAGTTTGAAATCTGGCAGCCACCATTGTGTTTTGGTGGGTCCCATGAAATAGTGACACTCTGTGTTGTGATTGCATCAAACCTTACAGGGCCAGATGGAGGGCCAGGCTTGTCAAGTACAATGATTTCAAGGGCTGTGTCCTTCTTTCCAGCTGGGTTTGCAACATTTATACTGTACATGCCACGATCATCACCTGCTGCCTCCTTAATGCTCAGTGTTGTATGTGTTGGCGTGTTGAGAATGTTGATTCTGGTAGTGAACTTCAATGAAGCTCCATCTTTAGTCCATGAGACTGTTGGTTTAGGTCGTCCAAAGATGGGAATGTCAATGTTCAGGTCTTTACCCACATGGACACTGTAGTTGCTGAATGATGGTCGAACATCTGGCTCAAAGACTAAGTCCTTGGCCATCACTGGTCCAGCAAGGACTTTGGGGTCGCTCTTTCCCTTATCATTGATTGCTGTAACTCTAAACAGATACTCTTCTCCTGGGTTTAGATTGGAAACAGTAGTCTCCATTGTCTTAAATGTGTTAACACCAGACCACTTATCCTGGCCCTTAAGCCGCACCTCAAGCAGGTACTGCATGACTCTGCTACCACCATCATACTCAGGCTTTTCCCAGGCCAAAGAGATGCTTGTTTTGGTTTGGTCTGTAACAATCAGGTTCTTTGGAGACTGGGGCACCTCTGAGACCTTAAGAGGGTCAAGAATTACTGCAGGCAGGCCGACACCGTGTGCATTCTCAGCAAGGACTCGGAAGTAGTAACTGCAACCCTCTTGGAGTGACTCAATCTTCCATGAAAGAGCATGACAATTTGTTACAACAGCTCCATATGTTTTGCGTGTGCTTTCTCTCTTTTCAACAATGTAGTTCTTGATCTTGGACCCACCATCCAACAGAGGTGGTTCCCATGCCAGTGTCACTGACTGGTTTGTAATTTCTTTCACTTTCAGGGTAACAGGAGCACTAGGTGTGTCGAGAACACGGACAACAACAAATGCAGATTTGGTTCCACTGGAATTCTCTGCAGTGACAGTGTATTTTCCACTGTCATTTCTGCTCATCTTATCAATTACAAGGGATGTATAACTGCTGGTCACCTCGACCTGTGCAGTCTCTTTAAGTGCAGCTTCATCTTTGTCCCACTTGATGGTAGGAGTAGGCCTTCCTTTGATGGGAATAAACAGTCTAAGGGATGCTCCAGCTTTAATGGTCACAATCTTTCTTAGTTCTGGGTCAATGTCAAGGTCTGGCTCCTCTGCCTTGTCCTGTGCAACAACGGCTCCAGAGACATCAGCATGCTCGCCAACTCCAACTTTGTTGATAGCACATACTCTAAACTTGTATGCCTGATTTTCCTTCAGGTTTGAAACTTCAAATTTGGTCTTTTTGACACCTGTTGGTGGAGTGCACATTATCCATTCCTCAGCAGGTTTGTCTGCGGCAGATGCCTCTGCAGCTGGGGCTTCAGCAGGAACCGTAGCTTGCTCTGTTGTAGTACAGCACTCAACTATGTATCCCTGAATCTCACAGCCTCCATCACAGACAGGCTTGCCCCATGATAGGAATACTGATGTTTTAGTTGTATCAGTAACTCTTGGATTGTGTGGTGGACCAGGCCTAAAGATGGGATCAAGAGCTTTGTAGAATACAGTTGGGGAGCTTGGCTCACCAACACCAACAGCATTCTCAGCTGCAACTCTGAATTCATAGCTATGGCTTTCCAGGAGCCCAGTAACCTTAAAAGTCAAGTTAGTGACTGTTTGCCTGTTGCATCTGGTCCATCTTACGCCTTCTTTGTCATGTTTCTCAATTATGTATGCAGTGATAGGACTGCCTCCATCTTCAGTCGGAGTCTCCCATGTGAGCACCATTGAATCCTTTTTAATATCTGAAACTTCTAAGCTCTTGGGTGTTCCAGGGGGCAAATATGGATCTTTGATTATGACAGCAGCAGACTCAAGTGCTGCACCCACCCCAAAGTGGTTGACAGCATGGACTCTGAAAATGTACTCATTTCCTTCCAGGAGCTTTGTAACCTTTAAACAAGTATTTTCCACCTTTGGGTCAACAACAGTCCAGACCAGTCTGCTTGTCTCTCTCCTCTCCACAATGTAGTGAGAGATCTTGCTGCCACCATCTTGTACTGGTGGTTTCCATGCAAGGCAGCATCGGTCTGTGGTTATTCCTGTAACAACAAGAGGTCCCTGTGGTTCTCCAGGTTTATCTAGAACAACCACATTGACCTGTACAGCCTTTTCTCCCCCCGGATTTTTCAACAGCAGAGTGTATTGGCCTCCATCAGAAAGTTTTGCTTCCTTGACAGATATGAAAGCTTTGGTGGGTGTGTTCTTAATCTCTCTATGAATAGTGTTGCCCAGTTCCTGCTCTCCCTTTATCCACTGAATAGTGGGCAATGGTTTGCCATGAACATCTCCATCAATCTTGAAGTTGTCTCCAGCATTAACCACAATAGTCTGTGTGTACTCTGGGTCGATGCTGATGTGTGGTGGGTCAATCTCATCCCTAGCAGTGATAGGACCAGTGCTGTAAGAGGGGATACTGAAAACACCAGCAGCATTTCTGGCAATAACACGGAACTCATATTGATTGTCTTGCACAAGTCCAGTTGCAACATATTCTGTCTCAATGACATTAGTAAAGTTAGCCTTCAGCCAACGACCTTCAGGAAGCTCCTTCTTTTCCACAATGTAGCCTGTAACTTTTGCACCACCATCATATTCAGGCTTGGTCCAAAAAATGGTCACAGAGTCCTTACTGATCTTTGTGGCCTCAGGGGTGCCAGGAGGATCACAAGGATCTCTAGCAACATGTCCCTCAGACACTTTGCTCACTTTGCCTATTCCAACAATGTTTTCAGCACAGACTCTATATTCATACTCCATTCCTGGTTCCAGACCAGTGGTCTTGAATGTTTGGTCTGTAATAAGAGACTTGTTAAGTTTTACCCACAAAATACTGTTTCTCTCTTTGCGCTCAAGATGGTAGCCCAAGACAGTGCTTCCACCATCATTCACAGGTTCATTCCAGGCAATCACCATGCTGTCCTTGTTGCAGGCTGCAATAGATGGTGTCCCTGGGGGTCCAGGGAGCTTGTATGGGTACTGAGCCACAATACACTCTGATAGAATAGCTGGGCCTTTTCCATATCTGTTTTCTGCTGTGATTCTAAACTGATACTCAGAGCCAGTCTTCAATCTGCCTGCCTTAATTTTGGTTCTTGCAAGGTTAGGAGATACAACCATCCAGTTAGTTGTGGAAGTGTCTCTCTTTTCCACAACATAGTTTTTAATGGTGCAACCACCATTATACTCTGGTGGGTTCCAGGAGATGGTTACACTATCAGAAGTGACCTCATCCACCTTAACTGGGCCGCCCGGCAGGCCAGGTTTGTCAAGAACAACAATGCCAATTTCTGCTGTTGTCTCTCCTGCTGTGTTGCTGAGTGTTATAAGGTACTGTCCAACATCATCTTTAGTAGCCTCTTTTATGGTAAGGTTCAGCATTGTTTCTTTTGCACTAAAGTTTACTCTGGTAGTTCTCTTCAGAGGCTGACCATCTTTTACCCAGGAGACAGCTGCTTTTGGACGTGCAACATATGGAACCTCCACTGTCAAGTCTTCTCCTGCCAATACACTGAATGTGTTGAACAACATTTTGGCAGTAGGTGCAATCACAAGATCTTTTACAATAACAGGCACACCGATTTGACGTGGGTCACTTGTCCCCTTCTCATTTCTTGCTGCTACACGGAACATGTATTCTTCACCTGCATTGAGTCCACTAATAGTAGCTTCAGTTTCCTTTACAATCACAGCCTGAGTCCACTTATCAACACCCTTAGGCTGGATCTCAACAACATAACAGCCCACTCTGCTGCCACCATCATGCACTGGCTTCTCCCAAGAGAGGGTGACACTGTTCTTTGTAACATCCTTAAGAGTTATTTTGCCAGGTGGCTGTGGTTTGTCAGACACTTTAATTGATTCACCTGTCTCAATGGGCAGGCCAATGCCATACTCATTCTCAGCCAAAACTCTGAAGTAATAGTTGCATCCTTCCAGGAGCTGGTCAACTGTGAAGGTGTTGTGGTGGCATATAGCACTGACTGTGGCATATGCTTTCCTTGTGGACTCACGTTTTTCCACAATATAGTTCTTAATTTTAACTCCTCCATCATTTACTGGTGGATCCCAGGTCAGAGTGACAGCTTCATTTGTTACAGCAGTAATCTTCAGATTCTGTGGGGCACTTGGTGTGTCAAGCACCCTGACATGGACTGTAACTGTCTTGGATCCACAGCTGTTTTCAACTGTAAGATTATACTTTCCACTGTCAAATCTGTTGACATTTTCAATTACAAGTGATGTGTATGATGTTGTGCTGTCAATGGTTGCTCTCTCAACAAGATCACCGTCTCCTTTGGTCCATTTAGCTTGAGGAGTTGGTCTGCCTCTGATAGGCACAAACAGTCTAAGTGAGCAGCAAGCTCTAAGACTGACAACTTTGCGGAGCTCAACATCCACGTCTATCTCAGGTGGGAGGAGCCTGTCTTCTGCCTTGGGATTGCCAGGTACCAATGCTACCTCTCCAATTCCTTCACTGTTGACAGCAGAGATGTTAATCTTGTACTCCTGGTTCTCCTTCAGGTTAATAATGGTGAATGAGGTGGCAAGGACTCCTTCTTTGGGTGTTACAATGGTCCATTCCTCCTCTTCCTCCTTGTCAGATGGGATGCAGGTCTCGACAATGTAGCCAGTGATGTTAGAGCCACCATCATATACAGGTTTGTTCCAGGCAACAGTAATTGAGGACTTGGTTGTGTCCAAGATTCTGGGGTTGCATGGAGCCCCTGGTTTGTACAGTGCATCCGTCGCCTTGTAAAATGGACTTGAGACACTTGGTGCACTCACTCCAACAGCATTCTCAGCAGTTATCCTGAATTTATATTCATGTCCGACAACAAGTCCTGTTGCCTTGAATTGTAGATCTTTGACCTTCCTTTTGTTGCATTTGACCCAGCGGAGGCCTATTCTGTCTTTCCTTTCAATATTGTAGTTGGTGATGGGAGATCCACCATCACTCTTAGGTGCTTGCCACATAATAACCATTGAATCTTTGGTGATAGCTGTTGTCACCTCAGGATTTTCAGGAGGATCTGGAACCATGTATGGGTTGTCTGCAATAGTGGGTTCAGAATCAAGAGATTCGCCAAGTCCATATTTGTTTACTGCCATAACTCTGAAGAGGTATTCATTTCCTTTGAGCAGCTTGGTCACCTTGTATTGTGTAACTTGCAGGTCTGAAACTACATTGGTCCAAACCAATCTGCTCGACTCACGCTTCTCAATCACATAGCCTTCAATCTTGGCACCACCATCATCTGCAGGTGGAGCCCAGGTGACTACACAGTTATTAGCTGTAACATCAGACACTTTAAGAGGTCCAACTGGTGGTCCAGGTCTGTCAAGCACTTTAACATTAAAGATGTGCTTAGCAAATCCACCAACATTAGTGGCAGTCAAAACAAATTCTCCGCCATCTGATCTGACAGAGTCTTTGTTGTTCAGAGTGGTTGTCAGTTCTGTGAATTTAACCTCCAGTTTCATTGTGTTCTCAACCTCCTTTCCATTCTTGGTCCAAACCATAGATGGGGTTGGTTGACCAGCAATATCAGCATCAAGTTTGAAGGACTCTCCTGCCTTCAGTAGAACAACATCCTTAAAGATGGCATCAACCATAATGCGTGGCTCAATAATGTCATCTTTGCAGGTAATTGGGTCCGAGGGCTCAGAGGGCACACTCACTGCACCTGCTGAGTTTCTGGCTACGACACGGAACTCATATGAAGCATCTTGGGTCAGTCCACTGACAGTAAATGCGGTCTCAATGATGTTGGTGAAGTTGGCTCTCATCCAGCGACCAGCAGGCAGTTCTCTCTTCTCCACTGTGTAGCCAGTAATTTTGAAGCCACCATCATACTCAGGCTTTGTCCACCGAATAGTGATGACATTCTTATTGACAAATATTGGCATGGGCTGACCTGGTGGGTCTACAGGATCCAAGGCTAATATTGCTTCTGAGGCCTTGCTGGGCTTACCAACTCCGGCCATGTTCTCAGCCATGACACGGAACTCATAGGCAACTCCATCTTCAAGACCAGTGGATTTAAAAATGTTTCCTTTGACAAGACCTTTGCTGATCTTATGCCACATAATGCTGCTTCTTTCTTTCCTCTCAACATGATACCCAATTACTTCATTTCCACCATCAGACACAGGCTCATTCCAGCCAATTGTTATTGAGTCCTTAGTAAATGCAACAACACCAGGAGTACCAGGAGGTCCAGGGGCTTTGAATGGATAGGCAGCCACCACTGCCTCTGAGGTGATGGGTGGTCCAACACCATATCTGTTCTTAGCCTTTACTCTGAACTGGTATTCCGATCCAGTGGTTAAACGAATAGCTTTGAACATGGTACGGATGACAGTGGAAGACAACTCTGTCCATGTTTGGGAAGTGGTGTCTCTGATCTCAACCACATAATTGTTGATTGGAACACCTCCGTCATTCTCGGGAGTGTCCCATGCAAAGATACAATAAGTACGAGATATCTCCACAATCTTAACTGGTCCCTTGGGTGGCCCAGGTACATCATGTACTTTGACAAGGATGTTGTCTGTCACTGAACCAACAATGTTTTTTCCTGTCATGGTGTATACACCACTGTCAGCTCTGGTGCATTCATTGATGCTGAGAGTAATAGTAGCAGATGTAGTTTCCACATTGGTCCTCTGTGTGAGCTTTAGGGCTGCACCATCCTTTTGCCAAGAGACAGTTGGTCTAGGACGTCCCATAAATGGAATTTCAACCTTGATGTCATCTCCTGCCTTGGCAATAACAGTCTTCTGACATACACCACGAAGGTCAAACTCAGGCAGGGAAGTAGAATCCTTGACAACAATGGGTTTGCTTTCACGTGGAGCGCTTCTACCTGAGTGGTTGACAGCCATTACGTGGAAAATGTACTCCTCATTCTCATTGAGATTCTTCACGGTGAAATCCATGGTCTTGACTGTTGTTACATGGGCCCACTGATCAGTTCCCTTCTTTTGGGCTTCAAGGACATATCCCGTAATTCTGCTTCCACCATCGTGCTTGGGTTTAGTCCAAGCCAGGCTCACAGAGTTCTTGGTGATATCAGTAGGAATAATACTCTCTGGAGGAGTTGGTGCCTGGGATGCACGAATTGGATCAGCAGTTTCAGCTGCCTCACCAATGCCATACTCATTCTCGGCAGACACTCTGAAGTAGTACTCACAGCCTTCACCCAGCTCCCCGATCCTGACTGAAGTGGTCGGGCAATTTGTAATAGCAGTAGCAAAAGCTTTGCGTGTTGATTCTCTCTTCTCAATGATGTAGTTAGTGATCCTGGCACCACCATCAATGAGAGGCATCTCCCACTGAAGAGTAATGCTGTCCTTGTCAATCTTGACTGGTTTTAGGTTAAGTGGAGGTCCAGGTGAATCCAGAACTCTCACATGTATAACAGCACTCTTCTTTCCAGCAGAATTCTCAAGGGTAAGTTCATATTTGCCCGCATCAATCCTTGAACTCTCAGGGATAATCAGCATTGTAAAGGACTCAGTGCTGTCAATGACTGCACGTGAAACAGAACCACCCTCTTTAGTCCAGGTCACTGTAGGTGTAGGACGTCCCTTGATTGGCACAAATAGGCGAATGGAGCAGCCAGCTCTGACAACAAGGGTTCTTCTCAGCTCAATATCCAGCTCCAAATCAGGTTCAGCTGCATGCTCCACAATCTCAACCAGTTCCTGAGTTTCAGCAGGTTCACCTGCTCCCTTAGCATTCACAGCACTAATTCTGAAGTGATATTTTATGCCAGTTTCCAACTTGGGAACAACAAACTCTGTGATCCTAAGCAGAGATGAAGGGGTGTCCTTAACCCATTCTTCTGTTCCTTCCTTTTTGTGCTCAATCACATATCCAGATACTTCAAGTCCGCCATTATCAAGAGGTTTTCCCCAGTTCAGAGTGGCAGTGGTCTTGGTTGTGTCTGTGACTCTTGGATTGACTGGAGGTCCAGGCACATCTGCCAGACATAAAATAAGTGGTTAGTGTCAAACAAAATATAGCCTTCCGTTAAAACTGGTGATTTAATTTAAGTACCTTAACATACAAAATAATAATAGGATATTGGGCCAGTTTGCTTTTCACAGAACAGAACTCTTCAGAACACACTTCTTTTTACTTACAGGCAGCAACTATTGTTCTCACAGGCATAGATGGTTCACTTGGCTCTCCAAAGCCAGCTCTGTTCTCAGCAAGAACACGGAACTCATACTCAATGCCCTCAGTGAGACCAGTGACTTCATAGCTTAGCTCAGCAATGGATATCTTGGACGCCCTGGACCATATCGTAGCCTTTTTCTCCTTCTTCTCAACACAGTAGCCCATAATGTCACTTCCTCCATCCTCAGTTGGTCTTCTCCAGGTCACAGTGGCTGAATGTCCATCGACTTTCTCAACCTCTGGTTTAGATGGTGGACCAGGAGGACCTACACACAGAAGAAGCACATTCATGAAACTAAGTAGTCTGTATTCTTCTTCCAGAGACATTTTACCTTTAAAAAATTAATCACAAATGTTGGATGTAAGATGCATTAAAGAACATAAACTAACTGTACATACCAAATCTATCAACCATCTTGACTGCCTCAGAGTGAGATGCCTCACTGGCACCATACTGGTTAACAGCAGAGACTCTGAAGAAGTACTCATTGCCCTGGATGAGTTTGTTGGCCACATAGTGACAGTCAATGACCTTCTCTTGTAGGACAGTCCAGAGCAGGCGGCTGGTCTCTCTCTTCTCCAGGGTGTAATACTTGATAGGAGAGCCTCCGTCCTCAGTAGGAGCTGTCCAGGTTAGAGTGGCCTTTTCAGAGGAGACACCACTGCATTCAATGGGTCCAGGAACACCAGGAACATCCAGAACTGTGACCTTAACGGTTTCCTCCTTTACACCGAACGGGTTGCTGGCAGTGATGATGTACTCCCCAGAGTCCTTTCTGCTGGCATACTTGATGGACAGAGTGGAAGACGTTGAAGTGGTCTCAATATGAACAATATCAGAGGGTTTAAAATACTTTCCTCCCTTTGACCAGCATGAGGTTGGTGCTGGTTTGCCTAAAATGCTTGTGGCAGTGATGACAATAGTATCGCCAGCTCGGACGGTCAGACCCTCCATCACCTGTGCGTCGATAATAATGGTAGGTGCAGCTGTTGGACAAAACAAGAACATTTTTATTTATTATGCATTATGTCAAGATAGTCATTGAAAGTATACGGAGACACGAGTGAGACAATATCTTAATAGTGGTTTTATATCTTACCATATTCATCTCTGCAGATTATTGTATCTGTCTGCTCAGAGGGTGGGCTGAGAGCGCCGGCAGCATTCTTTGCCCTGATTCTGAACTCGTATTTGCAGCCCTCCTGCAGATCAGTCACAGTGAATGCAGGCTCCACAACATTCACGTTGTTGGCCTTCACCCAGATCTTAGAAGGTAGGTCGCGCCTCTCAACAATGTAACCTGTCAGTCTGTGGCCACCATCAAACTGTGGCTCAGTCCACTGTAGTGTCACAGTGCTTCTGGTGATGCTGATCACATCAGGTTTACCAGGGGCATCTATTGATAGAGATATAAAAAATATAAATGCACTCTTGGATATTTTACAGAATCTTTAATTTTTTATACTTGTTAACACTTTTTACACTTACCAATGGGATCCAGGGCCACCTGTGGATCTGTGGGAGCACTTGGTCTGCCGATGCCAGCCAGGTTGATTGCCATGACTCGGAATTCATACTCCAGACCTTCAGTCAGCCCAGTTACCTTGTATTCCTTCATCCTCAAGGTGGTTGGGCTCGCCCTTTTCCACAACATACTGTTCCTCTCCTTAAACTCAACATGGTAGCCTGAATGTAGTACCAAAGTGGAAAAAACAAAATCTGCATTAAGCTCTCATGCAAATCATATAGATATTACTTAAAGTGCTATAAGAAGCAAACATTAAAAGTATGTCAAATAATATAAGATTTGATAAAATGTTTGACAATGTATATTATGTGTTCAAGCTCACTGCACCTGTGATGGGAGATCCTCCAGTCTTCCTGGGGTCAGACCAGGCCAGGTAAGCAGAGTTGTGGCGCATGCTCATGATCTGAGGTGGAGGAGGAGCATCGGGTACATCTGTAGAAAAACAATGATATTGTACAGTCAGTGAAGCTTAATTTCAACACTTGAACATTTAGCCCTTAAAATATGAGTCACAGTCCCTTACTGAATGGATGTTTAGCAACAATGGGCTCAGACTTGAGTCCCTCTCCAACACCGTACTTGTTCTCAGCACAGACTCTGAAGATGTACTCTGTGCCCTCATGGAGACCCGTCACCCTCATGGTGTTTGTCTCCACAGCAGAGGACACAGTCACCCACATGTTGGTGATAGAGTCCCTCTTTTCCAGGATGTAGTTTGTGATCTCTGAGCCACCATCGTCCTTAGGAGCGCCCCACTTCAGTGTAGCACCATCGGCAGTAACATCTTTGAACTTAATGGGTCCAATTGGGATGCCAGGTTTACCCACCACCCTGATAGGAGACAGGAATTTTACATTTACTTGTTTAAATATAGCCAGTAATGCATATATATAACTAAAACTAGCACAGCATGATCGATTTTCAGGAAAATATTCTTAATATTGTATTACATTTGCTGAAATGACATGCCCTGGTACAGTTTGATTCCTACCTGATGAAAATGGTGGACTCTTTGCTTCCAGCACTGTTCCTCAAGGTGATAGTGTACTTTGAAGCATCACTCCTCTGGCAGTCCCGGATCAGGAGGGTGGTGTTGACTGAAGAGGACTCTGCGCACACTCTGCCGGTGTCTGTCAGGTCTTCATCATCTCCTTTCTTCCAGGAAACCTTGGGAGTAGGTTTGCCGATGATTGGGATCTTCAGACGGACAGTGCTACCTTCCTTGGCAATGTAGCACATGTTGGGCAGCTCTCTCAAGTCACAGCTGGGATGAACTGAAGAGGGAAGGAAAGTTGTTTTTTTTAAAGCTCTGTTTTGAACACTTTTAAATACTTTTTTAAATAGCTCTTCTGTAAGTTTTATAAATATGGACGTGGTCACTTACTGATCTGGTCCTTGGCGACCACCGTCAGCTCCTTGGCAGAGCTGTCTCCTGAGTCATTCACAGCCATGACTCTGTAATTGTATTCTCTGCCCTCCACCAGGTCCTTGGCGCTGTACTGCATATTTTTGGACCTCATTAGCTCCTTATACTTGTCATCACCATTGAGAACCTCCAGCACATAGCAGATGATGCGGCTGCCACCATCAGTGAGGGGTTTCTTCCAGCTTAGAGTGCATGAGTCCTTGGTAACCAGCAGGGTCTTGAAGTCCATGACAGGCCCAGGCTCCTCTGAAAAATATGAGTGCAGTAAGTATATCTGAAAGAACAAAAAACCAAAAGAAGGTAAAGCAGAAAAATAAGTTCTCATCAAACCCACCAGATGCTCTGACTGAGTCAGCTGTCTCGCAACACTCCCCAGCACCAAGCTCGTTAACTGCTGACACTCTGAAGCAGTAGGACCGTCCCGCATCCAGGTCTGGCACCTTGAATGATGTCTTGTTGCAGTCGTTGGAAACGATGGACCAGGCCTTTCTCTCAGTGTCACGCTTCTCCACAATGTAGTGGGTGACTTCATAGCCGCCGTTGATCAGAGGAGCGTCCCAGTATATGGAGGCGCTGTCCTTGCATGAGTCCTTCACCATCAGGTTGACTGGGGGTCCAGGAGTATCTGGAGAGATACATCAACATTTTCCAACAGTGTCTTTTAAAATATGGACCTAAACCCAAAATAGATTTGTATACATTTTATAACATATTCCCATTTCTAAAGATTCCAACCATGAATGCTTGAGTCTCTATAGAGTATGATTAGTGCAAACACACTGAGATTAATGCATTTGCTTAGTGAACAAATAATAATAGTCATTCACTCACCAAGAACCTTGACAACAATGGTGTACATCTTCATGCCAGCCAGGCTGTCCAGGTTCAGGATGTATTTGCCAGCATCATATCTGTTGACATTCTCCACCATCACCATGGTGTCAATGTTGGTGGATTTTATGACAATGCCCTGGCGGTCCTTGATGTTGGTGTTCATCTTTGCCCAGGTGACCTTGGGAGTGGGACGGCCCTTGATGGTGGCTTGTAGCCTCATGGTGGTGCCAGCATGCAGTTCCAGGCCTGCCTTCAACTCTGCGCTCAGCTCTGCCTCGGGAGCAACTGCAAGAACACACACAGATAGTTTTCTGAGTGACGGAGTAAGGAATGTCTTTTTGTTGTATTAATACATCTGGAAAGGCCTAATGTTGTACATAGAAATGGAGCAAAATATTCAGCTCAGTTTGTGCTCTTTTATAATAAAAAAATTACTACAAAGCATACATAATAAGTACAGTAATTAATCTGTTAGGCAGTCTAGGTTGAAGTGAAATTGAAATACACCAGGGCCCTTTTATACTAACAAGGCCTTACTGAATGACATGATGTTCTTTAATTCATCTTTAATGATTCTGTTCATTTTCATACAGGCTTAGTAATAATCCAGCATCCTATCAATAGGCTGGCCTTTTCAAGGTTTTACGTACCAATGATATCCTTGGCTACATGCTTGTCGGGTACTTCAACTGGCTCGCCAAAGCCAACCTTGTTGACGGCAGTGATGCGGCACTGGTACTCTGTCTTGTCTATGAGGTTCTGGATGGTGTAATTGGTCTCCTGCAAGTTCCTGGGGACATTGGATCGGATCCAGTCTGTGGTGTCTGTCCTCTTGCATTCCACCAAGTATCCAATGATGGGGCTTCCACCATTGTTGGCGGGGGTTATCCACGTGAGGCTAATGGTGCTGTGGGTGGTGTCTGTCACACTGGGATTCACAACGGGGCCAGGAGGAGCTGGGAAAGAGCACGTTGACCGAGATTAGTTTACAGACAGATCATACAGAACTCAGTACATGTAACAGTATATGTAATATTTAATTAAGAAAGAACTATGCAAAATTTTCAGAGGTTATGAGACTCACTGATGGGATTCTGTGCGGTGGTGCCAACGGAGGGCTCGCTGGGTTTGCCAAGCCCTGCCACATTGACAGCAGTGACTCTGAACTCGTATTCAGCTCCTTCTGTAAGGCCGATAACGTCCAGGATCCTCTCCGTCATGGGCTTCCTGTTCAGCTTTGTCCAGTTCAAATCCTTGGCCTCTTTCTTTTCCAACAGGTAGCCCAGGACGATAGATTTTCCATCATCAGCAGGCTCCTTCCAGCTCACAGTCATACGATCCTTGGTCACGTTGGTGATCACTGGGGCCTCACAAGGGCCAGGGACAGCTGGAAGAGTTTATGTTTAAGTTTAGATATTAAAAATATATTTGAAGTTTAAAAAACAGATATTGACTCATTGATATTCTTATGTGATGTATGAGCCCAGAGGAAATGCTGGTGGTGACTCACTGAATGGGTTTTTGGCGATGACAGGATTGGTGATGAGGGGATCGCCAACACCCCACATGTTCTCAGCACGGATTCGAAACTGGTACTCGTGACCCTCGATCAGTTTCTCCACATTGAGCTCGAGGACGTCCCCCTTGATCTTGGTGGAAACCTGGGCCCAGTTGGCCCTGCTGGTCTCACGCTTGTCTACGATGTAGTTGCTGATGGGGGCACCACCATCCATCAAAGGAGGCTCCCAGGACATTTTGATACATGTGGCAAACTCCTCAATGTATTTTGCACTGGCAGGAGGGCCAGGCACATCTGAGGAGACACAGAATGATGCAACATTAGTCAATTGAACACAGCATCATGTTCGACGAAGCTGTGTGCATATCATGCAGAATTTAATGGGAATACAGTTTACAGACTGTGAAAAACCTCCCACTTGTATCTTGGTGTAGAGTGTCAACAGACATCCGAAAAAATGAAAGTTCTCACCTAGGACGTTGACCTGGATTTCTGCAGATTTGGAGCCACTGGTGTTCTCAGCCAGGATGGTGTAGGTTCCTGTGTGCTCCTTGGTGACTGCTGTCATCTCCAGCTGGAAGTGATGCCTCTGCTGGGTGATGACCTGGCCTTCACTTGACTTCAGGCTATCATCGCCTCTCTTCCAAGTAACTCTGGGCATAGGTTTACCAAACACCTCAGCCTCCAGGAGGATTGTGGCTCCAGCCTTCATCTTGAAACCCTTCTGCATCCTGGCGTTGAGTTCCACCCTTGGAGGAACTGTGTTTGTAAAGATGAGTGAAAGTTACAACTCAAGTTTATGGTATTCAAGCTTAAAATACTGTAATGTTATTGTAGTGACAGGTTTACCAGTCTGATCATAAGAGTGTTAAATCAAAACTTCTCACCATTCTCTGCACAGACTAGGATAGGATCTGTGGGCTCAGAGGGTTTGCTCATGTTGACAGCAGTTTTGGCGATGACTCTGAACTGGTACTGCAGGTCTCTCTCCAGGCCAGTTACTGTATACTCCTCTCTTGGGACGTTCTGGCTGCTGGTGTTGCATCGTATCCAGGTGTCTCCTGGCACTCGCATGGCCTCAACATAGTAGCCAATGATCTTGCTGCCACCGTCGTTCTTGGGACGGATCCAAACCAGAGTGACAGAGTTTTTGGTTACGTCCAGGACTTCAGGTTTACCTGGAGTGTCTGTGACACAAAGAGACAAATGAGCAAAGGTATGAAAACAAGATTAAATAAATAAAATAAAACCTGTTGCGTAGATGTTGTTGCTTAGGTGGCAAACATACCAATGGGTGTTCTGGCAGTGACAAAGTCAGTCTTCTTGCTCGGTTTGCCCTGGCCAGCACGATTGATTCCAGACACTCTGAAAGTGTATTCCAGGCCCTCAATGAGGCCGGCACAAGGGTACTCAGTGGTGCGGACAACGGTGTCGTTGGCTTTCACCCACAGCAGACTGTTCCTCTCCTTACGCTCGATGTAGTAACCTGTAATGGGACTGCCACCATCGGTTTCGGGCTTATCCCAGGCCACAAACATACAGTCCTTGTTGGTCTTGTTGATGCGGCAGTTGAGGGGCTCACCAGGAACATCTGGTGGCAAAAAGCAAAGAAAATAAATATTGTTTATAATGATAAAACCTGTCAATGTTAGGCAGAAGCTTACATCTAAATCTAATCAACTGCACTGAGGACCAGTGTTGGGCAGTAATGCTACAGTAATAATATTACATTCCCCAGTAACGAGTAGTGCAACCAATTACTAATAAAATGTCAGTAATAATCACATCCCCACATTAATTTTGTAATCATCGCACATATAAGTATAAAAATTCTGGTCACAGGCAACATAAGACCCCCAGGTAAAACATCAGTTGGAGCCTGGTGTTTTCATAAATATTTTGGATTCATAGGCAGCAGAAGAAAACTACTGGTTTCAAGCCTTACATCTTGATTCCACCAGGCATGGCTTTATGACGTCAACACAGTTTTGTTTTGTCTTCCTAATGGCTACATACACCATCAAGAGCATTTAGCCTTTTGTCAACTTGCTTAGATTTTAATAATATGGTCATTTTTTTCTAGATTTTTGTGCTTCTAGAATGAGTAAGTAGGTTATGTAGTTAAATGGTTTCTTTTTTTGTCTTTTGTTGATACACAGGAGTCTGCACACGTTTTCTTTAACAAATTGACTGGATGCTCTATGATGTTCCTGTGTCTGACTGTCTTGAGTGGCTGTGATCAGCACCGGCAGCCGGATCACAGCCATAAAGCAACGTAGCCATGCCCAGTGGAATCAAGCTGTTAGCTGCACTTACCAGTGATTACCCTGCCATTTACACATAGGGACACATGTGTAATGCAATAACCAATTTTGTGGGGTGTATAATATAGTGAGTAGTGTTATGAATTACTGCTGGCAGGGAGTAATAAGTAAAGTAATCGATTTCTTTTGAAAAAAGTAATAAATTACATGTTTTTTTTTTAGCTGAGCCCAACACATTTGGGGACATATTTCAGTTAAACTTACCAAAGGGGAACTTGGCAATCATCCTGTCAGACTGAACGGGATCTGACACGCCGAAGCGGTTCTCAGCCCGTATACGGAAAATATACTCCTTCCCGGGGATGAGCTTCCCAAGCCTGCAACTGGTCTTCAGGCCGGATGAGACAGCTGTGACCCAGTCGCCTCTACTCACATCGCATTTTTCCACCACATAGTTGGTGATATTGCTGCCTCCGTCCTCCAGTGGTTTGTTCCAGGACAGGGAGCAGGCATCAGAGTCAATATCGCTGATCTCCACAGGGCCCTCTGGAGGACCGGGGATGTCTGAAACACATACAATAGTCAGATTAAATTATGAAAACATCTTTATTCCACCAATTATATTAATCTGTCCCAGAATATTCTAAATATTTTTTTTCTTCATATTATCTTATCGTGGCTAACACTGACCTCTAATGACAATCTTCAGGGACTCGACCACCTTTGCAGAGCTGTTCTCAGCCACCAGGCTGTACTCTCCGCTGTCAGTCCTTGACACGTCTTTGATGATCAGGACACACAGATTGCCAGACTGGTGCACAGCCAGACGGCTGGACGAGACCACTGCATCCTCACCACGCATCCATTTGCAGATTGGGGCAGGTCTTCCAGAAACCAGCGCCTCCACTCTAAGCTTGGCTCCGGCTCTGGCACTCACTGTCTCTGGCATGACAATCTTCGGCTCCACTGCAGAAGGGGACATGAGAATTGACTCATTAGATTAGAGAGATTATTGAGGGAAGCTGAGAGCAGCCAAGAGATAACAAATGGTCTTGTTTAGTGTTTTCCTTGGATCTTACTGTACTACGTGTTACTATTAGCACAAATATTTGTTATTTCTAGAATGCAACAATTAAGTCCAGAACACAAGATAACCGAACATAAGATAATTTAACTGTTGGCCTGTCATGGGATAATAGCTAATGACTTAGCTTCTAATTATTAACCTGATGTAACAACTTACACATCTGTTCCTTGATCTCGACCGGCTGCCTGGTCTCGGTGAACGAGCTCATGCCCATGATGTTCTTGGCAGCCACTCTGAATTTATACTTCTTGCCCTCCTTCAGGCCGCTGATGCTGATTGTCAAACCTTTCACTGTAGTGTAAGCATTCCAGACTTCCTTTTCAGGTTCTGCCTCTTCCTCCTCTTCCACTGGAGGGGGTGGAGGTGGTGGAGGAGCTGCCTCTCCCTCTGGAACCTGTGGCAAATTGAGGGATTTAGATGAATGATTCTTTATGATAATACTTTTTAACAACAACTGATTAAAGCAGTCAGAGAAGAATTAGTTTGATCACATGACAAACCTCCACCGGTGCTGGAGGCTCTGGAGGAGGTTTGACCTCAATGTATTCAATTATGTAACCATCAATCTTGGCACCCCCATCCCTTGCAGGCTTCACCCAGCCGACTGTGGCACTGTTCTTAGTGATCTCCAGAACCTCGATCTTCTCACAAGGATCCGGCTTGCCTGAAAAATAATTAGACGTGTGTTTAAGTATTTCTAAGTATTAGTATTTCTAATGAAATTAACTAATTAACGACTTTAAGCTGTGAGTGAGCTCTTAGTTCTGGTGTCACATTGTGTGCTTAAGAGATTATACGTACTGACAGGATCAGAAGCCAGGTAGGAAGTGGGTGACACTCTGGGAACCCCAGAACCGTACTCATTGACAGCAATGACTCTAAAGTAGTATTCGGTTCCCGGCATCAGACCGCTGACTTTGAAGGGAATTTTATCCTTCTGAACTTCGGTCTTGACAGTTGCCCAAGTCTTGCGGTCGATCTCGCGCTTCTCAACAATGTAGTGAGTGACCTCGCTGCCACCATCAATATCTGGAGGACTCCAGGAGAGCATGGCTGATGTCTGTTTGATGTCGGTAGCCTCCAGATTCATTACAGGTCCAGGAGTGTCTGTCAGAAAATTAGATTATGACATTTTGATGTAGATTTTTGGGGGGGATTCACCTGAAAGATGGCATTTTGTCCACACTCTTTTGTGATTGTTGACTGCAACTAAGTTAAACTTACATATACATTATTAAAAGTTATCCAGGACTTACCCAGAACCTTAACATTGACAAACACAGCCTTCTCTCCAGCAGCACTCTGTACAGTCAGGCAGTATTTGCCAGAGTCATCACGGGTGCTGTCGGGGATGACCAGGAAGGTCATGGTGTCAATGATATCAACTTTTCCCTTCCTGACCACGTTGTCGATGCCCATCCTCCTCCAAGTGACCTTAGGAGGTGGTCTACCTCTGATGGTGGCACACAGTCTGATGGGACAGCCAGCTCTCACCGTCAGTCCCTGCTTCAGGTCAGCATCCAAGTCGATCTCTGGTGCCTCTGTTAGAAGGAACAGTGCCAGTGCAAGTGTCAGCTTGATCTTTCAAGACAATCACATGTTAATGTTTATCCCTAGGTCCTCTCCCATGTTGTCATGTGGGACTACTGTGAAGTCATCTAGTTAGCATAAAAGCAACTAAAACTCAATGAAGTCCTCACCTAGAATCTCCCTGGGGATCACACCACCCTCCAAGTTGCAGGGCAGGCTCATGCCCACCTGGTTCTGAGCCGACACTCTGAATTCATACACAAGTGTTTCATCTAGACTTGTGACTGTGAACTCGCACACAATCAGCTGAGCCGCAACATTGCATCTCTTCCAACCATCGTCTCCTTTCTTGGTGCTTCCCTGCGCCCTCATCTCCACAACGTAGCCAATGATGGGAGCTCCACCATCTGATACAGGCTTGGTCCATCCCAGAGTGATGGTGGACTTGGTGCTATCCAGGACCTTCAAGTTGGTAGGAGGTGCAGGAGGCTCTGTAATAAGACATAGGGGTGTGTGAAGATGATTTCTATAGTAACCTCTCCATTAACAACATTTTTTAACAAATAGATAATAAACACAATGAAAACATTATTATTGGTTACTTACCAACTGTGTCCTTGGCAGTGATGGCACGTGAAGGCTTGCTTGGGCTGCCAATGCCAATTTCATTGACAGCCTTTACTCTGTACTGGTAGTCATGGAGGGGCAGCAGTCCAGTAACTGTGAAACGAGTTCCAGGGACTGGATCCTTGTTGACAGGAGACCACCTAACGGCGTGCTCTTCCCTCTTCTCCAACAGATAACCTGTGATTGGCTTTCCACCATCTTTCTCGGGCTCTGGCCACTGCACAGTCATTTCCTCCTTGGCAATCTTGGTGACCTCTGGTGCCTCAGGAGCGTCGGGTACACTGAACTGGGTGCCGGCAACAATGGCCTCACTCTGTACAGCAGGGCCAGGACCCATCTTATTCTCAGCACGGATTCTGAAGATATACTCATTACCCTCAATAAGACGGGTGACTTTAGCTTTATTGGTGATGACAGCATTGGAGTGGACTGACCAGACTCCCCTCTTGGTCTCACATTTCTCAATAATGTAGTTGTAGATATCACAGCCGCCATCATCTGCTGGAACTTCCCAGGCCAGATGGCACCTGTCAGTGGTGATACCTGACACTTGGAGATCCCTGATAGGGCCGGGTCTATCCAGTACATTGACCTTAGCATGAGCAGAGCAGCTTCCTGCATTGTTGGAGGCAGCAACAACATACTTGCCACTGTCAGTGCGCCTGGCGCCGGTAATAAGCAGCTTTGAGAAGTCAGCACCAGTTTCAATCTGAAGCCTGGGGCTCTTCTTTATCTCCTCTGTGCTCTCATCTTTGGTCCATTTGATATCAGGTTGGGGTTTGCCCTTCACCTTTGCCTCGATAGGAATGGAGTCTCCTGCCTTGACCACGAGTGTTCCATCCAGTGAAATCTTGATTTCAGGCTCCACAAGCTGTTCCTTAACCAGGACTTCAGCTGTAGTCACCCAGTTGCTTTCACCTCCCTCATTCTTAGTCTGAACTCTGAATTGGTAGATCTGGTTTTCAATGCACCTGTCAGCCATGAAATAAATCTCCTTGATGGCACCCTTGTGAAGCCTCTCCCACTCCTCAGCCTCCTTTGGCTTCTTCTCAACGTGATAAGCCAGGTTACGGCTACCACCATCGTAGTCTGGCTTTTTCCACTTGAGGAAGCAGAAGGTCTTACCAATCTCAGAAATATGGAAGTCAGTGGGTTCACCAGGCTTCTCAATGGGATCAACTGCCAGCACAGGTGTCTTGGTCTCAGTGGATGGACCAGCGCCAATCTTGTTTTCTGCACTGACACGGAAGAAGTACTCGCAACCCTCAGAAAGAGGTGCCTTTATCACGCGCTTGGTGCAGTCATTGGAGACAACCGTCCATCCTCTCTGGCTAGGCTGACGGCTCTCAATAATATACTGAGTGATCTCAGTGCCTCCGTTGTCCTCAGGATTCTCCCAGGACACCATGCAGGAGTTCTTGGTCACGTAGGCCACTTTCAGGTTCTGACAAGCACCTGGTGTGTCTAGGACATTGACAAGAATAGTGGCCTGTGCCTGTCCACTACTGTTCTTGGCTACAATGGCATATTTCCCATAGTCTGACCTGACTGCATCATTGATGACCAGTTCACACAGAGGGTAGTTGCTGTTAATCTCTGTTCGTTTGTCCCGGGACAAAGCTCTGGCATCCTTGGTCCATATGATCTCTGGGTCTGGTCTGCCCTTCACCCTGGTGATCAAACTTATGATCTGACCTGCCCTGACCGTCAGAGAGTCACGGCAGGACATGTCAACAACAACCTCCGGGGGCACTAGGATGTCCTTTGCTAAGACAGTTTCAGCCAGCTCCCTGGGTTCACTGTCTCCAACCTTGTTGTTTGCTCTGATGCGAAATCTGTACTCCATTCCTTCAATTAGGCCTGGCACTCTGTAGGCACATATCTTGATGAGGTCCTTGTTGATTCTGTTCCACTGGGCAGTTCCTGACTTCTGAACCTCAACCACATAGCCCAGGATGGGACTGCCTCCATCTCTTGTAGGCTTGATCCAGCAGATGTCAGCATAGGACTTGCTCCAGTCCTTCAGCTTAGGATTTCCAGGGGGTCCGGGTTTGGTGATGGCACGAGTTGCCTTGATGGGGTCAGAGGTGGGAGATGGCTCGCTGATACCAGCAATGTTCTCACCAAACACTCTGAACTCGTAGCTGTTGCCTTCAAAAAGGCCTGAGACTCTGTATCTGAGGTCCAGCACAGGAGTTTTGTTAACACGGATCCACTTTCCTGTCATTTCTCTGCGTTCAATTACATATCCACTAATGGGGCTGCCTCCATCATGGTCAGGCAGGGTCCATTCCACTGTTACAGCATTCTCTGTGATGTCAGAGCACTCTGGCAGACCTGGTGGACCAGGAGGATTGAACATGTGCTTGGCAATGGTGGGAGGACTCTCAAGCCCTGCGCCAATGCCAATCTTGTTCTCTGCACGGACACGGACGATGTACTCACGGCCCTTCTCCAGCCTGGACACCTTGGCCTTAGTGCTGGTGCCACTGGAGCTAACGACAGACCAGGGCTCCCAGGGTTTCTTTACATCCTTCTTTTCCACCACGTAGTTGGTGATGGGCGTGCCACCATCATCCTTGGGTGCCCTCCATTGGATCATCATGTAATCAGGAGTGACCTCCAAGATGTTGATGGGTCCAATGGGTGGACCTGGAAGATCCAGCACGGTGACATGTAGGGCAACGGTCTTGCTGCCTGCAGGATTGGCCACAGTGAGGGTGTACTCTCCGGTGTCTGCTCTCTGGCACTCAGGGATACTGAGGATGGTGGAGGATTCAGCAGACTCAATGTGATGGCGGCCCTCAGATGTGATCTCCTTACCATCGGTCATCCATTTGGCAGTGGGAATGGGGATGCCTGTCATCTTGGCTGGAAGGACAATAGTACTGCCAGCTTTGACAACAAGCCCCTCAATAAGCTTCACATCAACTTCAATAGTTGGTGGCACTGAAAGAGAACAAAACAGCACAATATTAGGATGTTTTCAGACCTGTAACTATAAAGGAGGACAAAACTCTAGCTGTCACTGTACTGATGCACCAACATGATCTATCTAGTGCAGTTTCTCTCTCTTTGCCTATCTCTCTCTCTCTTTCCCTCTCTCTTTCTCTCTTAACTGGTGGAGGTAGATGACCATCCACCAAGAGCCTGGTTCTGGTTCTGCTTGAGGTTTTTGCCTGTTTCCTTGCCACTGTTGCCTTGTGATTGCTCATGGTTGGGATTGTTGGGTCTACATAATAGTATGGTCTAGACATCCATTATATGAAAAGTGCTCTGAGATAACTTCTGTTATGATTTGGCACCAAAAAAATATGTTAATTAAACAGAAGCAGCATTTGCAATAAGAAACAACTTCACAAGAATCATGATTCTTACATGTCTTTTCCTGGCAGGTGATGGGGACGGTGGTGTCAGGACGACTCACGCCAATGGCGTTCTGAGACTTGACTCTGAAGCGGTAAGTCTTGCCCTCCTCCAGACCAGTGACATGGGCGTGGTTGTTGCTGACAGTCTTGAACGTGACCCAATCAGTCTGGCCATCTTCCTGGCGCTCTACAATGAAGCCGGTGATTTCACTTCCACCGGTGCGGTCGGGCCATTCCCATGCCAACCACACCTCAGTCTTGTCTGCATCAATGTGGTGCAGGTTCTTGGGTGGGCCAGGAGGATCTGAAAGGTGTCCAGGAAAGAGCTATTACTTGCGGATTATTGCTGATCAATTATGGACATTTTTCAGAGATGAGACGGTGTAGAACTATTGACAAACTGTCGATCACTGACATTCAACATTGTTTCTGTTCCCAGAATTTTTTGTCTGGGTTGTTATTTTGTTGTAAGAAGTTTTTTTCATAACAATGTTGGAAAGAAACAATGCAACGATATTATTTGGAAGATCAGAAACAGCTGTAAATAACATTGTCGATAGCCAATAAGAGTGGAGCCTTCAGGATGTGGAAATGCCACTATTTAGATAGATAAATTAATTTTATTGCTCCCAATGGAGAAATTAGTTTTCAGAAAATGCATTATGAGAGCTTCAAGAACATAGATACATTTACACACAACATAAATACTTTACAGAATACAATGTGTGTTATTGTAATTAGTGACTTATGAAATTAAGAACTGTCATGGCAGTGGGGACAAACTTTGCCTAAAAAATGCCTTTTTTCATCTCAGTGTCCTGTGTCTATGGACAGATTATTATTATTATTACTTTTCAATGTAAAATTAGACAACAAAACATAATTTAGATTTTTACTCACAGAGAGGATCAATAGCCTTGATAGGTGTCTTAGTCATCACATAGTCACTTTTGCCAAACTGGTTTTCAGCAGCAACCCTGAACAGGTACTGGATTCCTTCCATCAGATACATGGCCATAAGACTCAGCTTCTTATTGGCAGCAGAGACGGGCACCCACTGCTCTGTGGCCACATCCTTCTTCTCCACAATGTAGTGGGAGATGACGGCACCGCCATTGTCCTCTGGAGCTTTCCATGTCAGGTAGGCAGACTCGCTGGTCACCTCAGAGACCACCAGGTCTCTGGGAGGAGAAGGCTTGTCTAGTGGAAACAATAGAAGAAAGAATATAAGAACATTGGTGTCACACACACACACACACACATGTAACTGGGGGAGCGATGTGAGCGAGTGATGGGACTGCCATGTAGCCGCCGCCCTTGAGCATTTGGTTTTTCTCGAGGGGCAAAACTAATTATTCAAGACTAAGCAAATCCCATAGTTGTGTCGGTGAGTGGTTCACTTACTCAGCACAAGCACTGTAACGGTTGCTGATTTTTTTCCAGCAGCATTCTCCACAGTGATGGTGTAGCTGCCGGAGTCTGCGCGGACAGACTTGGGAATGAAGACTTTGCTGGCGGTTGCAGTGACAGCAACAGTGACGTGAGAAGGAACGTCACCGTCATTCTTCTTCCAGCTGACAGTAGGCGTTGGTACACCCTTAATGGTGGCACTCAAGGAGATGTCAGTGCCCAGCATGGCCAGGTGGTCGCGTGCCATGTTGGCATCCAGCAGCAATTCGGGCTCCTCTGTGGAGGGAAATGGGAACATATTTACTGAATAAAGTATATATAGAAAGTGTAATGCATACACTGGACTAAAACTCATACTGGAAATGTTTTTACGTTTTGTGAAAACAATAAAATTCTTTTTTACAGTAAATGATTACTAAACTATTTTAATAGATATTGTGGAAACTCGGCAGTCATTTAATTAAAAATAACACTTAAAATAAACAGATTTGGTGACATTATGTTAGCAACCAGATTTCTAACTAGCTAGTCAATAAAAAACATTTTAGAGGCTTTCCAGACACCACTATCTGCACTGAAATGCAATTACATCATGTATTTCAAATTTTGCAAAAAGCACAAATGTAATTAAAGTAAGTAGTAGTATAGTATAGTAGTATAATCAGTTTTAAGTTTGTTTTTGGAAAACATTTCTTGAAGCCCTAAACCAGGGGTCGGCAATCCGCGGCTCTTTCATCCTTGTACTGCGGCTCCGCGTGGCTTGGGAAAATAAATTATTATTATTATTGTAAGTATTTAATTGAAGTGTATACTACATACATACGTATGTGAGCAGCTATTGTTAAAAACAAACACCGCTCACGCCTCTCAGACGACAGCTTACAGTCCTGCGTAAAGATGAAAGTGACTTCGTACAGCCCCGAAAGCCCAAACGCGATATAAGGATGATGACTCATGGCATTTTTTGTTTGCTACATGGATAATTTAAGTTCAGCTTTTTAATTCATTTGAAAGAAACCTTCAACTCGGCGTGTTTTTTTTTTGCTATTATTTTTCTAAGAGTTCAAAATGTTCAAAATGTGTTCATTACATAAATAAAATTTTATTTTCTCTGTAGCACTTCATGGATTTCATAAGCAACACACCATAGTTGTTTATACAAAGCGTAAAGGTAAAAAAACTGTATATACAGTGTTATCTTCATTTTAGAGTCAAAAAGTATTTGCGGCTCCCGGTGTTTTCTTTTCCGTGGAAACTTGGTCCAAATGGCTCTTTGGGTGTTAAAGGTTGCCGACCCCTGCCCTAGACTCAAGTGCATACAGTAGCTTGACTGTGTGCTAGACTATGTCATATTCAAAATAAAAACGATGTAGTTATTTACCAGTTTTAAGGAAATTTAATGTTAAATGTTGTATAATGATAAAAACCCACAGTTTATATCTAAACCCCTTACCGAGTCTGTCGTGGACTTTGATGTTCTGTTTGACATAGGAAGGGTCAGATTTTCCAGCAGCGTTGACGGTGAAGATCCTGAAGGTATACTCCTGTCCGTCGGTCAAGCCTGTTACCACGTAGTGGAGTTCAGGGCACTCCTCTGGAGTCTGGTTGGCTTGAGTCCACTCCACAGCGCCAGGCTTCTGGTACTCGACAAGATAGCCAAAGATTCTGCCCTTTCCGTCATGGCGGGGCAACTTCCACTTCAGGCTGACAGAGTCTTTGGTCTTATCGTAAGCCTCAGGGGTCACTGGAGGGCTGGGACGCACTGCAAGGAGTATATATTAGAAAAGACTGTAAACTGTATTGGCAAAAAAAAGAAAATCAAACATGGCAACCTAGCTTAACCCTGGTATAAAAGACAGGCACACTCATAAAAAGATTTTTAGCTTAGTATTATAGTTCAGTAGTATTTTTGTGTAAGAATATGTACAGTGACACAGCACTGGAGCAGGATTTTTGATCAACACAGTTTTAATATTTGTTATGTACCGCGATTGTAAATTCTGAGAAACCCACTTGACCATAAAAATTATTACTCAACCTAATGAGCTATGTCAATATGGTTACTAATGAAGTTATATAGTCATCACATAATAAAAGATAATACTAATACAAAATAATAATAGAAAATGCTTAATAAAATGCTAATTCATTTTAACTAAACACTAGACTATAGAATGTAAGATAAACTAAATAAGAATATATAATATAATAGATATATTTTCAATGAGTTTCTGTCGCACTGACCGATGGGATCTTTGGCAAGGATGGGTTTGGACGGGATACTGGGGTCTCCAGTTCCCAGCTCATTCTCAGCCATCACCCTGAACTCGTACTCGCAGCCCTCCACCAGGTCCTGGACTCGGTACTGAGTGGCTGGGTACAGCGGCTCTCTGGTGGCTCTGGACCACCTCTTGGCTGCGGGCTCCTTCTTTTCCAGGATGTAGTTGGTAATGGGCTTTCCACCGTCACGAGGCCGGTTCCACAGCACCAGAACATTGGTGGCGTACACTTCCCTGACTGTTGGCATCTCAGGGGCCTCGGGGACTCCTGCAGGAGGACAGCAGAAGAAAAACTGGGTTATCAGGGATCTTTTTAGGGTCCGTTTCTAATGAAAAAAATACATTATAGAAGGATGTACTATCTACACTGCACTTTAATTTTGAAGAAATGCTTTTATTTTTATTTGGACAAGAACTCTTTTAGATGTTTCATCAGTTAATTAAAAAGTTTTTGATCTGTAAATACAATAAATAAAATGAATATCTCACTGTCAAGTGTGTTGTTTGTGGTCACATATCAGATTTTTTCCCCCACATTTGCTATTAATTAAAAAACTCAATTCCATCACTGACTTCTGCACATATTCAAGATTAGCTCAGGAATTTGTTGTTTTCTACCGCTGAAACTTTCCTGAGTGCCACAATCTTACAACAACACATGAAAATATGGTAAGAAACAACTTGGGGACCCATATAAGGTACTGTACAAAAATTTTAAAACATTTTCATTTTCACAGTGTTAAGAAATAGTGTCCATGGCTTAAAAAAATTAACTATGAAATGTATTATTTTGTGTGATCTTGTATGCAAGATTCCCCCCTATCAGGGGAAGTTTGTAACAGTAACATTTAAAATAAAATAAAATATATTCCTCATGTGAAGAGGGTTAAATGACTGACGATTTGTTTGCATGATAACATAATAAGTGTGTGTGCAGGATGTGAACAGAACATACTGAAGAGATCTTTGGCTCTCATCTCCTCGGACTCCAGAGGGTCACTGATGCCGTACATGTTCTCGGCAGAAATCCTCATGATGTACTCCCTGCCCTCTGTTAGCTTCGGGATCTGAGAGAACAAAAACGTGAACATCTCTTAACTTCAAAAAAGTTCCTTGTTTTTGAAATAAAACAAGAGCTCACTGGATGTTGGCCAAACCATTTGGACCCACCTTGCATGTGGTCTTGGTAGTGGCTGACGTCACCGTTGTCCAGATGTCTCTGTTGGTGTCTCTCTTCTCAATGATGTAGTTGGAGACGTCGATTCCACCGCTGTCCAGAGGAGGTTTCCAGGAGATGACCATGTATTCCCTGTGCACCTCATCAAACACCACTGGACCAACAGGTGGTGTTGGACGGTCTGAAGGGAAGAAATAAACAATGACAGTGTGAAAAAGGTCTATAAATAAGGAATCTGTGATGTTTTCATTAACTGATCCATGCATTATTCAGAAAAGCTTGTAGTTTTGCAACTTTGACTTGAGTTTTCAGTCTGATTTAGCCACAAACAATTTGTAAATGTAAATGGAGGGCACTTCATTATTTGTGGTGCTCCACAGGATTCTACACTTGGCCCCTTCTATTCCTCATCTCAATTAATGATTTAGTTACTGCATCTTCACCTGTTTACATTACTACTGGGGTAGGTCTTTCACTGAAAAACCTTTTTTATATTTCACAATTTAAAGGAGTATTTTTTAACAGTACTGTGTTTTTAAATTTCAAGAGAAAGTCAGAGACAGCTGAAAGCTTTGACTTGGAGGTATCAGTCTACTTCAGCTTGTAAATGTTAGCAGATAGACATGATATGACACTAGTTACTTGTAGTGTCCCGTGGGTCTACTCCTTAACCCCTTCTATTCAATGATTTAGTTGCTGCATCTTCATGTAAATGTCAATAACTTTTTGCAGATGATACTAGCTTGTATCAGCCCCAATGTTTTCCATGAGTTCCAACTACATACCGACAACTGTGATGTTGCAGACTCCCTTCCTGGATCCAGTACTGTTCTCCACCACCACCACGTATCTGCCGCTGTGCTCACGCTTTGCCTTAATCAGGCCGAGCGACATGGTGGTCAGTGTGTTCTTGAACATGATGTGTTTGTCAGCTTTCAGCTCGTCATCGTCTCGGTACCACACAATGGATGGAGAAGGTTTGCCAGTGTAGCGGCCCTGCAGCAGGCAGCTCTCGCCCACACGGATGATGATCTTATCACGGAAGTCCAGTTCGATGGTTGGCGGCTCTGTAAGAACAGCAGATGAAGACAGTAAGAAGAAGTGATACACTGGGGATTCTCTTGATGTTTTTATATTTTCCTATTTTTTTCTCAATGTGAGGAAGAAAGGATGCAGAAAGAGACTTGTGGAGTCAGGCCTGATATGGTGCAAACTACTTGTGGTGTCCCACAGGGGTCTATGTTAAGTCCCCTTTAATTCCTCATCAAAGTCAGTGATTTGCTTGGTGTTTTTTATCTACCTTTGAATTGCTCTGAATTTTTGCTCATGATAGTGGTTTGTTTTAAACTGAACAGCAAACTTTCAAGTCTCTGAAAGTTGTAGCGAAATTATCATAGATTTCCATCAGATATGAACTGAAATCAATTGCTCCTAATCAATTTAAAAACTGATTAAAACATACAAAACAGCCATTAAGTCCTCACCTAGTTCATCCTTGCAGGTGATTGGTTTGGTGCAGAACGATGGCTTGCTGGGTCCGACCTCATTGACAGCGATGACCCTGAACTCGTAGGTGTCGCCCTCTCTCAGGCCATCATAGGTGTATTTCCTCTCCATCAGCTTCTCTTTCGTCACTCTGGTGAACTTGTCTTTGCCGATCATACGTGCCTCCAGGATGTACATTGTGATCTCTGAACCACCGTCAAACTTGGGCGCCTTCCAGGTGGTGCTGATCAAATCCTTGGTGACCTTGGTGATCTCGAGGTCCTCGGGGCGATCAGGCACACCTGAAGGGAGCACAAACACAGAGATGGTTCTTTATGTATGAAGATGGAAAGTGATTTGTGGGTTCTAGCGTCATTTTTGGTTCAGTTTTAATTCTGTTTTTTGATGACAACAAAAAAATTTGAATATGGATTAGGGCCACATAAAAATGTTGTTATTTATCTAAACTCACTGATTGGTTCCTTGACGATGACCTCAGCTGCGGTCTCCATGAAGGGTCCGATTCCGATGGCGTTCTCGGCAGCCACTCTGAAGAAGTAGGACTTTCCGGTGGTGAGGCCATGAGCCACGGCATTCTGTCTGCTGGCGGTGAAGGACAGCGAGGTCCAGGCCTTACGCTCGGCCTCACGCTTCTCAACAATGTAGTTACTGATGGGAGAGCCACCGTCGTTCTCTGGGAAGAACCAGTTTAGCTTGCAGGAGTCACTGCTCAGGTTCTCTGCGGTGAAGGGAATGCCGATGGGCCCAGGAACGTCTGACGAAGGGCACAATCAGGTTTCAATTTTATTCAATAAATAAATACTGATGAGTATAATGAGGATTCTGTCTCATTTTGACATGAAAACTGTATTTTACCCAGAACTTCCACGGTGATGTTCTTCTTCTTCTCCCCTCCAGAATTCTTGGCAGTCAGCGTGTAGACACCAAGGTGCCTTCTGGTGCAGGGTTTGATCACTAGAGACGAGCTGATGGCTGTCGTCTCCACTTTAGCCTCAGGAGGCAGTGCAGCTCCATCTCTGCTCCAGGTGACCTCTGGGGATGGTTGGCCCGACACATAGGCGATGATACGGATCACACCACCGGCGTGGACCACCATCCTCTCCTTCACCGATGCGTCCAGGTCGACCTCAGGAGCAACTGGGGGGAAAGAAACTCAGTGTTACAGTCTGCTTGATCGAACCCAACTGCATAAATGCATCCTTAAAGGCTTAAAGGTCCTCACTGGTTCTGTCGTTGACCTCGAGCACCTCTGGGACTTCCCCTGGCTCACCGTTACCGGCAGCATTGAAGGCGATCACTCTGAACTTGTACTGACCGCCAGTCTTCAGACCGGTGATCACCAACTGCGTGCCGCGGATTGCAATCTCCTTGGCCTGAAAAACACAAACATGGAGTTTCTAAGATCAAATATATCGATCTCCAAAACCAAGTCATGTCTCTGGATGAGTGACAATATAAAAATGTGGTGGCTGATTTTCTTTCACCTTGACCCAGGCCTCGGTGCCCTCCTCCTTGTACTCCACCCAGTAGCCAAGGATCTTGGAGCCTCCGTCCTTCAGAGGTGGGATCCACTCCAGGTCCACTGTGGACTTTGTCCAATCCAAAACCTTTGGGGTTGGAGGAGAGGGCGGGGCTATAGGAGGAGACAGACAAGTGGTTAACATCCTGCTCTGTGCATTTAAAATATAAAATTGTGCGAATTTAGTATACAACTCTTACAGATGGGGTCTCTGGCGAAGATGGGGTCTGTGGTGGGACTGACGGGTCCGGGTCCCGCTGCATTGATGGCAGAGACTCTAAACAGGTACTGTGAGCCCTCGATGAGTCCGCTCACTGTGAAAGACTCGCCCAGGCCCATGGGACGGATGGGGTCACGGGTGACGCGGGTCCAGCGTTTGCCCGTTGTCTCTTTTCGTTCCAGCCAGTAGCCGGTGATCGGGTTGCCGCCGTCATCCTCAGGCTCCTCCCAGTTAATGGTCATGGAGTCCATGGTGACGTTAGTGACTGTTGGCTTCTCGCACTGACCAGGGATGGCTGTGGAAAGGAGTCATGGTTGCAGGATTAAAATACATTATCTATACAATTTAGTAAATCAGTAATAAATGACATGAGAAAATAAATCTGATAACGGTCGAGACTTTTCTAGTGTTTACACCTCAGTATTCTGGTTGTATCAGTTCATTGTGACCAATGTTAAAAATCAATGCGCTCAAGTGGATTTTTGCATCAATGACATCTTGATTTTCTTTTGTCAAATTTTTAATTAGCTGGATTAATAAAAATGATTTATATACTTTGATATTTGATCATGTATATTGCATTTATTATTCATATTTATGGCTGTATACCTGCAGGAGTGGTACTGTTGTATTACCGCCTCTTACTATTTCTTCATCTTCTGTATAGTTATTTAAAATGGTATAACATATTGTGTATTAAATTGTATATATTTGTAAACTATTGTTGATTTCTAGTTTGTGATCTTTAGTTTGATACTATGTGAGTTTATAGTATCTTCAGGATCCTCTAATATGAAGTTTGTAAAAGTGTAAAATTATGATTTTAAATGTCTTTCCTGGTTAAATGAATATATGCAAACTGTATTAATAAATGCATGTGAATCATTTACATTAATAAAATGTATCAGTGTGTGATTACTGTTACAATCCTGAACATTTTTCTGTTTAAATCACCTTTTTTTAAATCTGAATTGATCTTTAATGGCTTGATTTGAAGCTCCTGCTGCGGTTTCTTACTCTAAACTCTGTTATTGCACCTCAGTAGGTTTCTATATACAAGTACGTTGCGTTGGTGTGTGATAATGCTCTGAAACAAAACCTTTGTTATAAAGATCGAGAGAGCAGATTGATCAATATGATACGATCAGTATACAAACTCAAATACTTAATATTGTATGTGTTACTCCATTATTTAAACTTTTGACTCACTGTAGAGGTCTCGGGCAACCTCGGGATCACTGTCCAGCGGCTCTCCGACTCCGTACTTGTTCTGGGCCATGACGCGGAACACATACTCGTGTCCCGTCATCAGGTTCTCCACGGTCCAGATGCGGTCTTTGGGCTCGCTGGTGACAGGCACCCAGGATTTTCTGGTGGCCACGCGCCTCCAGATGACATAGTTTGTGACTTTGGAGCCACCGTCGTCCTTCGGCGGTAGCCAGGACAGTGTGATCCTTTCGGCTCCAATCTCCTCAAACTTAATTGGAGCGGAGGGAGGACCAGGTCGGCCTGAAACAAACATAACATCAAGTTTAGATGACCATCCAGGTGAACATCACCTGTCAGTCAATCTATGGCTGGAACAGCTCTTAGGTCGTGTTTACTGATTCTGATTTGCAAATTTCTTAGAAGCTTGTTTGATTGTGATTTTGATGTCTGTTTTATGTTGTAGTCGTCGTTACGTCAGTAACGTTACTGCTGCATATTTTGGTTTGAAAAAGAGACTTTCAGGGTCAAACAACGGAAACAGCTAATAAAGAAATCACAAACCAACATATCCATAGAATCTGTTTTGTCAGTAAAGCAGCACTGCGTTTGTTCTACCGAGCACGTTGAGCCTCATCTCCTTGGAGGCTTTGCCGAGGCTGTTGGACGCCACCAGTGTGTACAGGCCGGTGTCGGGACGTTTGCCCTGCTGGATAAGCAGCGTGCAGCTGTCGTCGGACACGATCTTGTTGATGTGTTGGTCGTACTGAACCTCCACCTTGTCATCCGACTTGTGGGGCGGCGCCTTGTACCAGGTGAGCGTTGGGAACGGACAGCCACGGATCTTGGCCACAATGCTGATGTCAGAGCCCTGCTCAACCTCCATGAACTCCTTCAGGTCGATGGATGGCGCGCCTGCGGCACAAAATTAGATTATGACGGTTATTTCTAAGTTGCTCCCTCACTTTTGAAGACTTAAGATTATTCTGTCTTTCAAGCTTTTAACACATCAAGAACTTTAATCCCAACCTACAGAAATGGATGAAATGTGAGGTAAAACATTGTCTGTATGTTTTCTGAGTGCAGTTATGAACTCCTGGTCTTGTCTTACATGTCTGGTCCTGGATGACAATGGGTCCGGCCGTGGATGAAGGTCGGCTGGCTCCAGCATCGTTGTACGCCACCACTCTGAACTCGTACTCGTCTCCCTCCGTCAGGTCCTCCACCTTGAAGCTGGTGGTGTCCACGTCTCTCCTGTTACACCTGAAGGTCACAGCAAAGACAGTTTAGCTGCCGGTAACATTTAACAAAACAAAAGCTCAGTCTGGAAAATGTTTTAAAAGACTTTGAATAAAACACAAACTCAAATAAACACAGAATGACACAAACAACCGAAGAACAATAATGAATTCTCACGAGGGGGCACACATCAACATCCCAGCACCATGAACAACCGACAGTCAGTACACGATCGAAAGAAACGATTTGTTTCCACTTTGTGTTTCGCATATTCTTTTATGTTTTGTGGTCACAAAATTAAAATGTAGACAGTCGGGAGGAATGAATGAATGAAAATGTGGTCAAATTATAGAAATGAGATAAAAATTTAAGAGAATGGCCAACTGTAATGGCACAGTCCAAAATGGACCCAAGAATAAGTAGACCTGATCCCAACTGGCCTGGACCCAAACAGAAAGAGCACACCAACTCTGGCAGCAGACCAGAATAGTGCACTTGACCTGATTGAGATAAATATAATTTGGACCTGGCCTGACTCAGGTCTCAGTTAATAGGAACCAAGTGGACCCATGTAGACCTCGCGGTTACCTCCTCCAGGACTCCTTCTGGGTGCCACTGGCATCCCAGCAGAGCAGGTCGACACTGTAGTGTGTGACGGGTGAACCACCGTCGTTCTTTGGAGCCTTCCAGGTCAAAGTCACTGTACCCTTCTTCACGTTCTGGATCTTCAACCTCGTTGGAGGATCGGGAGGATCTGCAGACAACAGGCATAATTTGTAATAAATAAAATATGTGAGATATATGAGTTAGTTTTATCCAACCTAAAATGTGTTGTTCTTGTGTCAGAGTGATTGAATGTAATGAAGCTTTGAGTCTGAGCTGCAGCAGCTAAAACCAGAAGGAAACAGTAGAACAGATAGTAAAAGAGAGTAGACGTACGGATTGGATCTCTGGCTTTGGTCCTCTGGATGGTCTCTGTGAACGGACCAAACCCGAAGCGGTTCTCAGCCCGGATGCGGAACAGGTACTCCTGACCGTTGATCAGGTCTGGGACCACCAGAGACTGAGCAGCGCAGGCCGGGTTCACCTAGAAGAAGGAGATTATGTGAGCAATAATAACCGTACTGCACAAAAGTCGTCGTGCAAAGACGAGTTGTGGAAGCTGCGGGTCTGGGGTTGTACCTTGGTCCAGGCTTTGCCATCCACTGTCTTCCTCTCGATGAAGTAGCTCTTCACTCTCTCTCCTCCGTCGCACTCTGGAGGTTTCCAGGTGAGTCGGCAGGTTCCCCTCGTCACGTCGCTGACCTTCAGGTCTCTGGGAGGTCCAGGCAGGTCTGTGGATCCACAAAACATTGTAAGTGATAATGTGACGGTCTTCATTTCAAATCTTTCTAGTTATCATTCTTCATTAAACGTTTTAGCTCAGGAGCCTTTAACTGTATGCACGTGACAAAGCTTTACGTACCGAGCACGTTGACTCTGACTTTGACCACCTTGTGTCCGGCAGCGCTCTCTGCGTTGATGATGTATCTGCCGCTGTGGTTCAGTTTGCTCTCTGGGATCAGGACCACTGAGGTGGTGTCGGTGGAGTGGATCTGAGACATCAGAAGTCACAATTTGAAATATTTCAGTCTTGATCTACACAGCTGCTCAAAGTCTCATTGTTGGGCGATGACTCGATCAAAGCAGAATTTAGACAACAGAACTGGCAGAAACGGATTTTTGACTACATTTTTGTGTAAGTTGCATTAATCTCACCACTACAGAGATGCCTGTGGATCCATTTGGATTCTTTTCAAACTGTATTTCCGATATTTAACTTGTTTTCATAATTGTAATTTTGTTCAGAGCTAAAATAATAAATCATATTATAGGTTATAATAAAATAATAGGTCTGACCTCCGAGTCCACGGGTAATGTGTGGAGTTCCTGCTTCTTCTCGGTCTCTGCAGTTCCATCGAAGGTCCAGGTGACTTTGGGAACGGGTCTTCCAGTGACAGTGGCGGGAATCCTGATGGCTGTTCCCGCTCTGCAGTTCAGCAGGTCGTGAGCGCTCAAGTCTAGAGTCACTGTCGGCTCGACTGAAGAACAAAACCATTGTGCTCTGATTTAAATATTCATATTCACTGAGATCAAGATCTGTTTAAAGGCACCTGAGAACAAACTACACAACATTTTCTGGTATCAGAATCCATTTGAACTGTTTTCTGCTGTCTAATCAGATTCTTCCCTACATACATAAATGTTGTTAGATTATCATGGAGAGTGTGGATCAGAGCATGAATTTCTATAATGAACTAAAGATGTAGGTGTGAGGCCTGGCTGCTGTGTTCCTCTTACTCAAGATGTCCTGAACCAGGATGTCGGCCGTCTTAGCAGGCTCAGAGTTTCCGGCAGCATTCACGGCGTAGATCCTGAATTTGCACTTCTTGCCCTCCTTCAGGTCGGGGACGGTGATTTCAGTGGAGGGGTGGAGCTTGTCTGCGGGGTTCACCCTCCTCCAATCAGGAGAGCCCTCCTCATGGACCTCGATGATGTAACCCTTGATGGGGCTGCCACCATCCCGGTCCGGCGGGCTCCAGGTGAGCGTGATGCTGCTCTTGGTCTTGTCTTTAACCTCGGGGGATCCAGGTGGGGTGGGAGGGTCTGGGGGGAAGGAGGAGGAGGGGTGGTCAGTCTTTGTATTCTACAATAACTACTTTTCACTTTCAACATTAAGACTCTTTCATCTTTAGTGGCTTTTAAAATGATAATGACTTAAGAACCAAAAAAGAACGTAATTACTAAACCTGGAGTCTATTCAACCTAAGGTGTGAGAGTGGTAGTCACACAAAGAAATAAAGGGTACTACTTTTCAAACATATTTATCAGTTCAGGTAAATAGAAAGTTGTCGATGTGCCATATTATAACTCTGAAGGAAGATACTGCACACGGTTGATCACTTTTCTAAGGTAAAGGTCTGAGTATAAAGCGAGTACATCTGATTGACCAGAAGTGCAAAATGCAAAATTTCCACAGACTGACGAAGCTGGTGGTTTCAGGCAGTACAAGAGTTAACACTCACTGCACGGATCTGTAGCGAAGCGGCACTCGGAGGCCTCGCAGGGCGGTCCGACTCCTGCGGCATTGCAAGCTGCGATCCTGAACTGGTACTCGGTTCCTTCGATGAGTCTGAGTACGGTGTACTGCAGGCCCTTCACTGCCGGTTTGGTGACTGGAGCGCGGTTGACGCGGCCCCAGTACACGGCGCCACGCTCCCTCTTCTCCAGCCAGTATCCCTGGATAGTGGAGCCGCCGTTGTCCAGAGGAGGATCCCAGGTCAGGGTCATAGTGGTTGCTGTAGCACCAATGATCTTGGGGTTGCGTGGAGGTCCAGGGAGGCCGAACGGATCCCTGAGCTGGACTTTCTCTGAATCACAACCATCACTGACGCCGTACTTGTTCTCAGCTTTGATCCTGAACTGGTAGATACCGTTCAAATTCAGTTTGTAGACCTGAAAGAGCGGAACAGGGACATCCGTTAATCTCTCTTTCACTGAACTTTATGGGTCTGTTATTTCCTGGAAAGGATATTGATTACATGGAAAATAGAGACGCTAAGTCTGTTAGTTCTTTCTTAAACAAAATGCTCCATTTGATTTAGAAACTTCATTTTTTGTGTATTTTAAATTACACGCTTGTCTGTGGATCCAGGATTTGCTTGTTTCTAAACATGAATAAATCCAAGCTTGGTTTCCAACTAACCCCATATCTCCTGTCGATGAGGTTGATGGTCAGAACATCGAAGTCGGACTTCTTCTTGCTGGCGTCTCTGCGTTCAACGATGTAGTTGGTGATCTCGCTGCCTCCGTTGTCCTCCGGGGCGTCCCAGGTGAGGTAGCACGAGTCCGCCTTGATGTCCGAGACCACAATGTTCCTCGGAGGAAGAGGGCGATCTGAAAAGGCATGGTTGGGTTAATGTAATGCTCAATATGTAGAGACGATTGAACCTTTTAGAGATATGCAGCTGTTAGACATCAAAGAGTGAAATGATGAATCTTGTTGTTACCAAGTATCTCGACTCTGATGACCTGCTCAGCTCTGCCGTAGCAGTTTTCAGCCACTAGCTTGTAGTTGCCCTTGTCCTGCCTGATGGTTTCTGCGATGGCAATCTTAGTTGTCACAGTTGTTCGGTTCACCTCAAGACGAGAAGGGAAAAAGCTAATTATTTATTTATATAGCACAATTCAGTTTCAATGTTCTTGAAACTTTAAAAAGAAATTATTAGAATTAAAAGAACAGCTTAAAGAACTTCCTTGAACAAATCTTAGAGCCAAATAAGTTAAGTTTGTCCTGAACGTGGCGCTAGAAGAAAAGACATGGGGTCACACAGTCACAGGCCACAAGTTAAACAGGATACAAATATCAATCCGGCATGTTGTTCTGCTGCATTTATATAACATATCGTACATATAGAACAGCGAACATATCCATACACATCCATGAGCACGTGAAGCACTTCTCACCTCCTCTGTCTCCATCGTCATCTTCTCTCCATCAGGCTTCTCCATCACCACCTCGTCTTTAATCCACTCAAGTGTCGGCAGAGGAAGTCCCTTCACCTCCGCTGGGATGTCGATGGCTGAACCTTTCTTCACAATGATGGCGCTGTTCTTGAAGAACTTCAGGAAAGTGATAACTGGAGCAACTGTGGACAAATAAACATGTTGTTTGTGGCTCTTTGGCTGCTGCTTGCATCAATCTGAACTTTTAATTTCGGACCAGATCAGCCTGACAAAACAATAGGTTTTAATAGTGAGTTTCATACTTTCATCGTCCTGGATCTTGGCTTTGATGGGCTTTGAGGGATCTCCATCCCCGACCTCAGACACAGCTTTGACACGGAACTGGTAGTCCTGGTTCTCTGACAGGTTCTCGATGGTCCCACAGCACTCAGTGAAGATCTTGCGGTTTGCCACTTCAAACTCTGTGCCATCCGACCTCATCTTCTCCACGTAGTAGCCTCTGATGGGGCTGCCGCCGTCCGTGCGAGGCGGCTGCCAGGCCAGGGTGATGGTGGCCTTGCTTCTGTCAGTGTAATGCAGTTTCTCAGGAGCAGATGGAGTACCTGGAACCCGGGAACAATTTTTTCAACATTTCTCAGTCCATATTTCAGACTTTTGACATTTGTACCCCTTTCTGGATTTAATGTGGCTCTCTGGTTCTAGATTTTGTGGATTTACCCTTGGGATCCTCGGCCAGGATGGGTCCCAGGTCGGATGGAGCTCCGTCACCGTACTTGTTCCTGGCAATGACCCTGAAGTCGTACTCCTCGCCAGCCAGCAGTCCCTGGATGTCACACTTGCAGGACGCAGTCTCGATGGGCTGGCGGAAGAGTTTCATCTTTGCGTCCTTCCTCAGCACTTCGTAGCCGATGATGTCACTGCCGCCATTGTCCACAGGGTCACACCAGGTGAGAGTGATGTTCTTCTTGGTCACCATCACTGTCTTCAGGTCGACCACCGGTCCAGGGACGTCTACAAAGCACAGACCAGTAAAAATGTCAGCTAAAGTATCCTAAAGTAACAATCTCACTAGATGGGTTATAAATATTGTTGCAGTGGTGCAACTGTGCAAGATAGTTTTTAAAATAAGTCCCAACATAAATCTGGTAGACAGAACTATTAAAAGTAATGAACAAGTGCTTTAACGCCCTCAGCCTTGTTTAATGGTTGTGTTAAAATCAACTTAAGATAAAACTGGTGGCACTTCTGAAGATCACAACAAACCTGTTTTCTTCTGCATTACAAAAGAATAAAGACACAAATACCAGCCAGTTCACTCTGAATGTCTTCCTAACTACGTCAGAGGCTTTTACAGTGAAACCTTGATGCTGTTGTGTATTCATTTAAAACTGACCCATCACGTCCACTCTGGTCTCTGCAGTCTTGGTCCCACTGCTGTTGGTGCCAGAGATCTGGTACTTTCCGTAATCCGACCTCACAGCCTTCTTGATGAACAGAGTGCTGTTCTTGCCCTCTGTCTCCACAATCATCCGCTCCTTGTCAATTTCAGCCTCGTCTTTGGCCCATTTGACTTCGGGATGGGGTCGGCCAGTCACCACAGCAGGAAGCTTCAGCGACTCGCCGGCCTTGATCATGACACCGTTCTTCACGGAGGTATCAAAGTCCACAGCGGGAGTTTCTGAAGGACGAAGATAGCAAGACAAAATGAAGTACTTAAATCATCAGAAATGTTCTGTGTAATAACACTTCCTGCAGCTGTTTCACAGTAAAAGCAATAAAGGACTGTCTTGTCTGTAAAGCATTTATTGTGAAGCAGCTGCAGGAAGAGAAAACCACTCAACATCCTCCTTTTTTAATGCCAAGAACAATCCCAAGTAAAATACATAGAGGTAAAGCAGCGTCTTGCACCCAGTCCAACAATAAACCTGTCTGTACCTTGAGGCTCTTTAACGGTGGCAGGTTCGGTCACACCGGGAGCTCCAGGACCGGCGTCGTTGACAGCAATGACACGGATGTAATAATCCGCTCCCTCTGTCAGACCTGTCACGGTGTATGTCAGCTCTTTACACCTGAACTCTGTGCTGCGAGTCCAGTCCTTCTCTCCCGCCAAAACCTGTGGGCAGAAAACAGGAGCTTAGCGTCACAGGTCCAGGTCTAGGGCTTGAAAGATGTCTGTTTAGCTGATTCTACATCAGTCTGATACATCAGTCTGAGAGTCCACTACTACTAATACTACCAATTCATTTTCTTCACCTTCTCAACGTGGTATCCCAGGATGTCTCCTCCACCATTGTACAGAGGGGGCTTCCAGGCTACGATGACAGAGTCCTTCCCAGTGTCCACTATCCATGGGGTGGGGGGGCCAGGAGGTACTGGGTGGGGTTGGGGGATGACAGGGACATATTAATCTTTCTGAGGACATTATAAGACTTAAATCAACAGGACAATGTTTGACAGCACTTTGTGTCTTCTTTACGTGATTATCTTGAACATAGCATAATAATTGCTTAAGGCATCATTTAATTAAAATTTGTGAAATGATTGTGTGCATTCCATCATTTTGTATAATCTCATTGATCAAGGGGGTGTTTAAACTAAAGGAGGCATCAATGCTCTCTTATTCAGTCAGCGGCAATGATAAAACCAGTGAAACCAAAAGCAATGTGTACCCAGAAAGAAGAAATCAAAGTAGAAACTCTGGCACGCTACTGGAACAGTCCTTTAAGTTGTGTTTTACATTGTTTCTCTTTGTTCATCCATGTGCCATTAAAACTGACCGCTGACCAGGATGTCATTAAAGAAAGTAACAGACTATATTAACTAATTACTAACTAATAATTAATTAACTAATTAAGAATTTCATTGCTCAGGATGACCTGTGTTATACTGTACACTTGACAAATAAAACACTTTGACTTTGACTGACTACTAAAAGCTCCACAGTGACAGCCTGAATGACTATCGGCCAGTAGCCCTGACCCTAATAGTCATGAAGTGCTTCGAGAGGCTGGTTATGTCCCACATAAAAAGCTCAATTGACGTCACTGTGGACCCCCATCAGTACGCCTACCGGGAAAACCGCTCCACTGATGATGCCATCTCATCAGTGGTTCACACAGCCCTCCCACACCTGGAGAGCAAGGACTCTTATGTCCGCCTGCTCTCCGTGGACTTCACTTCTGCATTCAACACAATCATTCCACAGACCCTGGTCCAAAAACAGGCCACAGACTGTCAGAATCCACGACATCTCCTCCTCCCCCATCACCCTCAGCACCGGCTCCCCCCAAGGCTGTGTGCTGAGCCCCCTCCTGTTCACCCTGCTGTTCACCCTATTGTGAAGTTTGCAGACGACACAGCAGTGGTGGGATGCATCACCAACAGCAATGAGTCCCAATACAGAGAGGAGGTGGAACACCTGGAGCATTGGTGCAGAGACAACAACCTCTGCATCAATGTGAAAAAGACCAAGGAGATGATTGTGGATTTCAGGAGGGCCCCACCTTTTTTTCAGAAGCTGTAAGACAACTGAACTCTGGTGGTGCTCTGTAGCTCCACTGTGACCTGTGACCTGATATACTTTCAATTCAATTCAATTTTATTTATATAGCGCCATATCATAACAAAGTTATCTCAGGGCACTCAATCACATGGAGTGTGATATACTGACGTGTAATATAGGCCATGAGGCCTACTTGGTACTTAAACTTCATTGC